>CAIGRR010179195.1:0-10779 GCA_903798365.1 Fraxinus sp. 1973-6204 | reverse complement strand
TTTTCTAATTTCTAACTATTTTACAATTGAAATAAAATATTTATAATGTGCGGCCGAAGTTGGGCAAATTGCGGCTGCGATAGGGTCGCAGGGCTTAGTTAAAGCTGCAGTTCGTAACACATGAACTAGGTTTATACTTTGTGGCTTGTTGGGGTCTCAACGCGACGCCCCTAGTTGTCCCAAGCTCGGGTGGCTCGACCCAAATTTAAACCCCATGTCTAATATCCAATATAGCCATTGTTTGGTAAAAATTAAAATCAGATATTTAGTAGATTTTGATAAAAATAGATGGAACGTGTGGTTGAAAAATTGGATGCCAAGAAATATATGATTAAAATTAATTGTTGATTTTGATTTGAAATTTTAATCGAATTTTAATCCATTTTGGCTTATACTTTGATTATTTTGGATATTATAGTGCGCTACTTTACGAGGTGATTTGTAGGACAGGTCGCTTTACGCTGTGAGGAGGGGAATTGCTGTAGATTTCAAAATGAACATTTCAGTTTGGTAAAAAAAAAATTGTTTATTGTTGTGCTTGTATATAATTATAAAAATAGAAATTGATTATAACAATATTTTTATGTATTTTATTATTGTAAAAATTATTTATATTTTAATAAAAGTGTATAATATTATTAAAATATGTATTTTAATATATCCACTATACTTATTCTTTAAAGGAAAAAAATTAACATTATTCAAGTCTTAAAATTTATAGTATTAGCCTCCATTTGAAAAAAAAAAATTATAAATTATTTTTAAATGATCAAACTTTATTTTCAATAACACATTCTAATGGACCTACACATACTATTTACTTATTCAACATAATTTTTATTTATTTGTAAATTATACCCTTTATAAATACTCCTCAAACGAAGAAATTAAATTTAAGAAGTCAATAGCCAAGAAAAATAAAATAATTTTTAACATGAAGGATGAATGAGATTTTATTATTGTACAATAAAACACCAAAAAATGTAGAGTAACGACAAACCTAAGACACAAAATAAATTAATTTTATTAATGAGATTAAAACAATATATAAATTTTATTGTTGAGCTTAAAATTGATGTTTTACCGAAGAAGCTAAAAGCGTAAGCTGAAAGTTACCTTTTGTCGCATTTCAAAATCTGCTGCCAAATTTTATTGTGCTTGTTGAGAAGCAGAAATTGGGACTTTAAAAGCAATCGCAGACTAAGCCATACTCTTTAGAGAGCACGTTATGATAAAAAGTTGTAAGTTGTGTTTTGGAGGATCGAGAGTTATTGTCTATCACTGTTCGCTAGTGTATAATAACTATACATAATTGAATGATGCAGTGAGTATAGAGAAATTTTACAGAATACACACGAAATTTGAAATGAATGGATTGGATTCAAACATGGAGGAGGGAAACACACATATACACGTGCAGACTTTTTCTAATTCAAAATTTTGAACAAAATCTGGCAACATTTCCTGTACTTAAAGAATTTTTCTACATAATTATATGACAGTAGCCAATTCATTAGAAAAAAGAATCTGATTTATTATTGCTACAAATTGAGATATAACTAGTAATTTATTTAGTCTTATTTTATGTCGTCGTGTATATTTTCCTCAACTTCTAAAAAATTTAAAGTATATGATAAATATATTTTATACATTTATTCGAGGTCCTAAAATATCGATATTTAATAGTTCTTTTGACAAAATATATCCTAAATTGTTATATTTTAAGTTATATAGGTAAAACTTGATAACCAAATTGCAAATATTCAATAGTTTATTTGGACCAAAAGATGACATTTGAAAGATTTTTAGGAGACAATTTGATGGAATTAGAACTCAAAAAGGAATGGAATATGATCAAAATTAATTTTCAACTGCACAAGTTATATTCCAGATTTTGAAAATCAGAAAAAACAAGTGCATGAAAAAGAAAAAGAAAAAGAAAAAAAGAGAGCATTAAATGCTTTGATTAAACTCCAAACACTTGTTTGAGGGAATTTGACTTTTGATGAAGGATAATTAGCCTGATTGAGTTTTGGATGTCGAAGTAATCAAAGAATCGGAGAATATTTGTTTTATCTGTTAGGTTTTAGATGTTTTGTAATTGACAATACTATAAACAAAAATGACTGAATTGTACAGTGTGTAAAAAGTCAAGGAGTAATGTGCAAATAGTTCAAAATATGGTTATTATGTCTAGGGTTCGAGAATGGCAAAAGGAGGAAAAATGGTGCGATTTTCACTAGATTGTTGCCAAGGTTTGGCTCGAGCTACGAAATCAGAAATATCGTCGCTCGACTGTCGCCACTCCTTTGCTCGAGTGACAGGCTTTCGCTCGACTGTCGCTGAGCCCTCGTTCGAGTGACGTGGTTATCCGGAAAAATTTTATTTCGCTATTTGAAGGCTTTTTACCCGACCCATTCGTTTCTTTACCTACATATATATATATACCCAAACACATCTGTACGAAAATTGACAAGGTTGACCATTAAGAGAAAAATATCAGAGAGATTTCTCCACATTTTTATCCTTCAACCTTCGTTCGGTGTTGATTGTTTTGGTGAGAAAAATATCGTTCTTATAATTCAAATACCAAACTGTCTTTTCTCTACATCTGGTCAGAGTTCTGAAGATCGAAGAAAATTGACTGGAGTTCCAATCTGTGAAGAACAAGGTGTTCTTCGTTGATCTACGGGAGATAAACGATTCCACAAGGCTAGGAGTGCTGCATGGTAACAGATTCCACGGAGAGTTTTGGCAACAACAGCTAAGGATTGGTGCAGGGAGAGCTATAAGGAGTGTAGTCGGCATATCAGATAGTACATGGTTATCTAGTCTGATAGACTGTAAGTTGTTGAATTGTTTATAGTGGATTGCCTAGCAAAGTGTCCAAAGTTTTTTCCAATTGGGTTTCTTCGTAATCATCCTCATGTTGATTTACTGCTTTCGTTATTGTTTTTGATTGATCATATAAATTGCGATATTCAAACTTAGGATCAAAATGAATTATATGTTTAATCATCTAGAAAAGAATTAAAAAGTGACTTATTGCTATTTAATTCGTAAAATATTTTAATTCCCCATTATACACATATTCACCCACTTCTAGATGTTGTTAGGGTCGAACTTCACATTTTTTTAATTGGTATCAGAGTCTTAAATCGATTCATGACCCTTATTATATTATTCTAGATGAGTCAGTTATTGTCTGTACCTCCGTTCTTCGACGAAAGCAATTATGCTTAGTGAAAAGCTGGAATGAGAGCTTTCCTTAAAGCGTTGAATAAACGTATTTGGATTAGCGTTCAAAATGGGTGGGCTCTGCCTACAACAACCGTTGTTGGTGTAGTCACACCCACTAATATCTCAATGTGGTCTAAAACTAATTTAGACGAATGTAATTGGAACGGTAAGGGCCTTCATGCCATGTTCATGGCTGTGTCTGCTGAGGAGTTTAGGTTAGTTTTGATGGGTGAAACTACTAAAGAAATTTGGAATATATTAGAAGCTACATACGAGAGAACCAAAACTATTAAAAACTCTGAATTGTAGATGTTGACCACTAAGTTTGAAGAGATTAGAATGAAGGACGATGAATCGTTCGATGAATTCTATGCAAAGCTAAATGACATAGTCAACTCTAGCTTTAATTTAGGTGAAAAGATCCCCGAGTCCAAAATTGTTAAATTGTCCGAGAGGTTTAGACCTAAGGTTACTTACTTTGATACTGTCAAGATAGAAGAACTTATAGGATCACTCCAAACCTATGAACTCACTATATCTCAACCAACTAAGGTTAAATCAATTGCTATGAATACTGTTAGGGAAGAAGAAAGTGAGTCAAATGACAGTGAGACCTTTAGGGACAGTGAGCTTGTCTATTTTGTTAGGCAATTCCAAAAGGCCATGAGGAATTGGAGGAAACCTCAAGAGAGGAAAAACGCTGATTCTGGTAAATTACTGCGTAATAAAGGTGATAAAAATTCTTCTAGGACTTTTAGTAAGAAAACCCAGTCTGTTATATGCCATTAGTGCAAGGGGCTTGGTAACTATATGAATGAATGTCCTAATCTAAATAGGAGCTCAAATAAAGAAAAATGTAAGGCATTAGCGGTGACTCTGAGTGATGAGAAGTCGGATTCGAGCGATCAAAGTGATACTTCTGACAGTAAGAATGAACAAAAATATATGGCATTTATATCTAGAGTTAAGACTGAATCTAATAAGGGGAGTGAGAAGACTGAGAGCGTTAGTTGTAGTGAGGAGTCTAAGAGTGAGAAAGAGTGTGATAGTGANCATTTATATCTAGAGTTAAGACTGAATCTAATAAGGGGAGTGAGAAGACTGAGAGCGTTAGTTGTAGTGAGGAGTCTAAGAGTGAGAAAGAGTGTGATAGTGATGAAGAGATCCATGAGGCTTATGATAAGATGTATGAGGAGAGTCTTAAGATTCTAACTAAAAATAAATCCTTGAGTATGAGAGTCACTGAACTTGATTTAGAAAATGAGAAAATCTTAGCGTACATCTAGGAATCTACCTCAACGTTGAGAGAGTTGAAATCCATTATGAATCTTTACATAATCAGGTTAGGAATCTCACCAGTGAGCTTGAGAAGACCTCTAGGAGAGCTAATGAGTTGACGTTGAAAAGGAAACCTTAGAAATTCAAGTTAAAAATCGTTTGAGCGATCTAAAGTATTCCAAGTCTCAACTTCTTGCTTTTTTTAGTGGTTCTAAGAAGTTAGATAACATTGCTGGTAATAAGGGAGGTCTGAGATACAATAAAAATGATCATAATGTTACTAGTACGTCCAAGATCACATTTGTCCCTGATACTGATCAGCTTTAACACTTGCTTAACTCTGAATCTAAGAATAAGGGATATGTAGGACAGAGGCCTACTAGACAGCGTAGGACCCGCCAACCTAGGAATAGATATCAACGTTCTCATAACTTTGATCCTGGTTTTATCCCTACATGTTTTCATTACGGTGAGTTAGGACACATAAAGTTTAGGTGTCGTCATTTCCTGAACATAAATAGAAATCGGGACTTAAATAGAAATAAGAATCAAAATTATGTTGGTCAGATTAACTTCCTTACTAATCAGGTAAGTAAATTGGTCAAGTTAATGACACAGATGACCGAAAATATTCCTGTCACTAGGCAAGTATGGGTGAAGAATTGTGATCTGAAAAATTATGAAATAAATCACGATACTCTTAAAAGTAAGAGCATTTCCATACCTAATTGATTATGTATTTTTGGTGCATGCTCGTATTTTATTATTGTGTGACATTGAGTTATGCATGCATCATGTTTATTCATTTATCCGTTCTCATGCATTTTTATTTTCTGTTTTTGTGTTTTGTTTGTTTGTATGTTTGATTTTTTTTTTTTGTTTTGTGTGATTGATTCATTCATGTTTTATACGAAAAATAAACAAAAAACTTTTTTTTATATTGCTACGATTAATTTTTTTTTAAAAATATTTTATGCAGAAAATTATTTTACAGCATGATATACAATAGATTTGATTTTATTGGTTGTAATCAAGCATGAGTTTATTTAGTGAGCTGTAACATAATTTTCATTGCTAGCTTATAATACTTATGGAGTATTTAGTATATGTCTCTTCATATACCATTTATACTGCACACACTATGATCATGATAGTGGGGACTCGATCGCGTGTATAAAATTTGGGATGGCAGTCACATGTTAGTAGGGTGACTTTGAACATGAATTGACCAACTTATTTAGACCTAATCTCGAGATTATCCCTGCAATAATAAATAAATATATGAAAAAAAAATTAAAAGAGCTTAATATCTTATGCTACTTTTCGAAGCTTACTTGACTTGAGTAATTAAGTCTACGAGGTTTCTCATAACCTGGTTCCTATGGTCAACTAATTTGGGTTAACCAATTTAAAGCTCGTTATAGGAGTCATGTTAGTCGCTTAATGAAAAGAATCTTGCACTTAAGATGAAAACAATATATATGAGCATTCATGTTTACTGTTGTGGTATAAGATAATTGTTTTATGCTAAAAGTCAGGAGGAAAAAAATACATTCTTCATAAAAATGAGATTTTATATGTAGGTTCTAATGTGCTTTATTGGTTTGACTTTCATAAGTAGAGGAATATACTTATTAGCAGTGATGTTTTGCAAGTCATTTCTCACAAAATTAAGGTTATGAGTCATACTACCAGATGATTACACTTAACACATATCAGTCACTTATATCATTTACTCCATGAGTAATTTGAGTTAGATTTGTGGGAAATTTTATTGTTCATTGCGTATACTTATGACTGCTTACACCTGCATAATTGATATGTTGTATGTTAAATTTTTTTTTTATCCCTTCGTCATTTGTGAAAAGGGGGAGAAAGATTATAAGGAAAATGTTTTTTTTTTTTAAAAAAAAGACAATTTTGTATTTTTATGTCTGAGAAGTAGTTGGTGAGAGACATATATACATTTGCCTACTGCATAAAACCATTGAAAGTTTGCAGTAAGGGGGAGCATGCACATTGCATCTGCATTTCATATCATATGCATAAGTTTTTCTAATTTCAGTTATGCTAAATTAAGTTTGATGTTTTAGTAGTATCAATGTGTCTTCTTGGTATGTTGTGTTGCACTGGTACTATGTTTTGATTTAGCATGCATGCTTGAAACTGAAAAATACTATATGATTCGTAAATTGCATATATTCTATAAACCGCTTGAATGCTTTACTTATAATGTTTTCCACATATTTTACACTGGTGTTGAGTTGTCTATTTCAGGAAACAGGTGCTGATTAAACTGTAGCATTGTTCAAGTCAATTAGTTTGTTATAGGTATTGAGTCTGTAATTTATTTTTGATTACTAACTTGACTTAGTTAGTAGTCTTGTCACGGAATGCTAAAGGGGGAGTTTGTTAGGTTTTAGATGTTTTGTAATTGGCAATTCTGTAAACAAAAAAGACTGAATTGTACTATATGTAAAAAGTTAAGGAGTAATGTGCAAATAGTTGAAAATAGGGTTATTAGGTCTAGGGTTTGAGAATGGCAAAAGTACAAAAAATGGCGCGGATTTTTTATAGACTGTCGCCAAGGTTTGACTCGAATTACAAAAGCAGAAACATTGTCGCTGGACTGTTGCCTCTCCTTTGCTCGAGCGACAGGCTCTCGCTCAACCGTCGCTGAGCCCTCGCTCGAGATTTAAAGGCTTTTTACCCGGCTCATTCCTTTCTTCACCTACCTATATATACCAAAACACATTTGTACGAAAATTGACAAGGTTGAATATTGAGAGAAAAAGATCAGAGAGATTCCTCCATATTTTTGTCCTTCAACCTTCTTCCGGTGTTGATTGTTTTGGTGAGAAAAACATCGTTCCTATCCAAATACCAAACTATCTTTCCTCTGCATCTGGTCAGAGTTATTAAGATCAAGGGAAGTTGGTTGCGGCAATTGTTTCGGAGAGAGAGCTCGGAGGAAATCCAAGAAAACCTCAGGTCGGCGTCCCACCAGACCCTCCACACTTAGCCTCTACAGATAAGGGCATCTCTCCTAGGACCTCGAAGAGGAGACCGTTGCCGTGGTAGGAATAGCTAGATGGATTGGCTGAGGAGAACTTGAGGAAGCTGGGGGGTTGACATAGTTGGTCGTTCTGTAGAACGGTGCCTTTTTAATGGCTTCTTTGCTTCAGATTTCGAATTGACCTCTTCAGGTCGGTCAGTGACCTCGGTATCAGTAACTTTTCTTTTTACCTTAGCAGCCTCAGCTGCCGCAGCCACCTTTGCTGCCCGAAAATTTAGCATATCTGTATTTTACCTGGGACAGAAGTTGATAAAAATGTTAGTTCCAAAAGTTCTAAGTAAAAGAAATAATATAAGAGTAAAGTCAGTATAAAGTTGACTTACGAGAAGAGATGGGAGCAGAAGTAGCAGGATGGCTACATGTCGAGGTCGGTGGTAGTGTCCGAAGTAAGCTCGCCTGGAACAAGTTTGCGTCTGAAATTACAAACTTACAAGACCTTTGCTTGTTGGAGAGCGCTCGAATGGAATCAACTTTTCATTGGATAACCGAGCTCAGATAACAAGGTCTGTAAATTGCAAAAAGGGTAAAGAAAGGTTAGGAGAATAATTTTAATATGAAAGACCTGAATCAGAAACAAAGCAGTTACTAGTTACAGAAAGAATGATAAAGAGTGTGGACTATGCCCTCTCTATCCACTTCGGCAGGATGGAACTGCCAGTCCTCCAGGACGAAGAAGAACTCCTCAGTCCATCCTTTAATTGAGGAGGGGCTGTCTAAAACTAATGCTCCCCTATCCTAGGTCTGACGCTAGTATACCACCATCCTGTATTCTTCCCATCCTCTTTAAAAGTAAGAAGGGAGTTGAACTGGGACACGTTTAGCTCGGGGTGACCTAACTGCTTCCACAGAATTAAGGTCACAATCAAGGTTCTTCACCCATTTGGACAAAGTCGGGTGGAGGCTATTCCCCACGAAGAGAACAATTGGTGAATGATCTTTAGGAAAGAAAGTCTCAACCCAACTTGAAGGATTGCCGAGTTGAGGGCCACACATCCTGATGGAATAGTGTTAGCTCGGTCAGAAGAAGATATGATCACTAGTTCTACAGTATTAGGTATCATGTACTTAGCTTTTATACTAGCTAATGCATCTCATGTAATTACCGACCTATAGGAATCTACTCCCCATTCCTGATTCCTATCTTTGTTACCCTCTCGTGACCTCTCCTCTCTCATTTTTCGTCGTTGTTCCATACTATTGGGGGAGTTGGATAGTTGTGGATAAACAAAAATTATAGGGCTGGGAGTTAATATTTCTATACAATCTGAACTAGTGGAATAAACGCTGATAGACGGAGTGGACGATGAAGATACAATTTTTTCCTATGGATTTTCCTAGGACTGTACTCGAGAATCGTCCGAAATCATATAAAAATCTAGGAAAAAAATATATAAAGTGCATAGATAATGAAAGGTATTCTTGGAGAAAAGGAATACTTGGGTGGAGTCGACCTCACTAAGAAAAATAGATGGGAAGGAATTTTTACTAGAGAGCAAAAATCTGGAGATTCGGTGTGCAAAAGTGAGAAATGAAGAAGGAAAAAGTCATTTAAAGGAGGGAATGTTAAATGATCGAATTTAGACCGTTTGAATAAAAAAATTAGAAAATAAATAAACGGTTGGATTCAAGTGAAACCGTTTTATTAAAGCTTCTGGGAGAAGGAACCTAATGTACCTTACAGCTCATGCACAAGTTACGGAATGACACGTGCCCCTAAACATTAATTGAAATTATTACAAAGGTTGGGAATTTTGCTGGTTAAGGTCAGTCCCTCCGCTAGGTCAGCACTGGCCTGGGGGGTAACTGTTGGTGTCTGACCTCCGAGGTCGATTAAGTTCGAATTACTATATATGAAGAATAGGTCCTAACGTGAAGTTGGTTTGGTTAGCATTTGAGGTCAGTTATTGAAGTCAAATTGGCTATTGTTTTGCTTGCGCGAGAAGTTTGTATATTTTATCGAGATTGAAGGAAACATAATGATTGAAGATCACCGACGAAATATGTAGATATCCAATTAGCTAAATGCATATGTAAAGTTCTGACGTCAGCGCCTGCATAATCCACCAATCAAAGGACCAAGTTCTCTTCCCTAAGTAATTCATTAATTACTGGGGACCACCTGCAGAATTAACCCATAATGATCTGACATTTCGAGCTTGACAGCTAATCCAATTAGAACAACAAATGTACTTCTTCAGCTCGGAATTACAATTGACAAGACATGAAAGGTAGGATACATGCATATTTCCTACTATAAATAGGGGACGGAAGCCAAAAGGGGGATACACATTAAATCTTCTCTTGACATTACTTAATCATATTTCAAATATCTCTTATGAAAAAGGAAAATACCAGAACTGTGTTGAAAATAGACATATTGTGATCATTATTAAGAAAAACTTTATTTTCCATTAAGTTGGCTTGACTATTTGTCTATACAAATTTCAATGTCAACACTAACAATGATGATGCGGATGGTGTAATATGGTGATGCGGATAGTGAGTAACTAGCACTAAATATTTTTTTTTTCCTTCTTTTTCTTTTTTCCCATCATTTTTACTTTTCTAATATTGTATTTGTTTTTGGATTATATAAGAATTAAAGGCAATCGTCTTTTACATTCTATAATAGAAGTTTTAGACAAAATTGTTAGTAGGGATGAACCCGACTAATTAATATAAGGTTCAAATGAAAGATGGTAAAATAAATTGTACACAGATGAAATTGAACTATGTAGAAAGATTGAGCCTTATGGTATAATTAAGAGTGTCAACGAGTTAAGTTACGAGCCGAAACTTGAAGATTGGGCTCTGCTCGAGCAAAAATGGTTCGAGCTTTTTTGGCCCGAGTTGAGTCGAGCAAAAGCTCGGTCAAAAAATTGAGGCTCGACCCAAGCTTTTGGCTCCGGCATTAGCAGGCCGAGTCAGCTCAATTTTTTTGATGACAAATCTAAATATTTTTAAAGAATTCAAAATTTGTGCAATTTATACGTATTATAAATTAAATGAAAGTTACAACCTTCCTCATTTATCTGGGTTTAGGACCAGCTACAATCATCGTATGCGAAGTTAAAATTATATACGAATAAAATATTTCGTGTACATTTTTTCTTAAAATAAAGAAATTTAAAAATTACGTATTATTTGAAACTAATCAATATAAAAACTTACAATATCATATCCTT
>CAIGRR010179152.1:0-12315 GCA_903798365.1 Fraxinus sp. 1973-6204 | reverse complement strand
TCATCTATCAATCAGAATATAAATGTTTGGATCTTCATATCTTTATTTTAGGCTTGCGATGTGACTGTGTAGAGGGGCAGAAGACGGCGCTGAGGCGAGTAATCAAATCACGCTGTCTAATCATTCGCTTTCCAGACGGATGTGTTCGGATATGTGGTACTTCCTTTACCCTGGGGGTTCGGACGGGTTTCCTTCCGGCTAGGAGTCTTCCTGGTCGTGCCGCATCGGTTCGTCCGGACTTGCAATGAATAATGAACTCCCTCCTTGCCGCGTGGCACGAATTTCTCATTAGTAACATTGAGAGTAACATTAATATTACTCATTAGATGATCAACAGTCTATGGCTCTATGCCCAGGTCGTTCGAGCTGCTTGTGTTGATATATTGCATATTATTTGATTATGATGCTACAACTATGTGTGCAGATTTTACTTGCCACTAACCTTATGAGTTTTCATCTTAATTGTAAATAACACTGTTTACCTACCATGCATTCTTTCTATTCTATTGGAAAAAAAAAAAAAAAAAACCCACATTAACCCTACTGTGAATTTAGCGAACGCATTCTAATGCAAGTAGCCAGCCCATCAAATTTCCAAAGAGAATTGCTCAGCTTGCTAGTGTGATGCACGGTTGATCATTTCCAAGTATTGATTCAAAGACTCTTGTCTTTGTAATCTCATCTCCTCGTTAAACTTCTTAATAAATGCCTCCACCCGCTTGTTTAACTCATCTTGACTTGGCGATGCTTCTTTCTTAAGTTTATTGATGCCACTAGATGACTGGCTAGAAGTGTTGGTACGATCACTAAATGTATCGGATTTGGCCATCTTTTTTGGACTCTCCTCCTGTTGTTGTGGTGGAAGGTGGCGGTCATTGTGACGGTCATGAACATGATTGTCCCTCTCCCACGTGTCCGATTTTCTTAAGTGCCTCTTCAATCGCATTGCACGTCCCTCGGTTATTGTTTTCCACGTACTTTCCAGCGTGTCTTGCTTGTTTGGCTTCAATACTCCCAACACCGTTTTACCACCTGCAGAGTAGAATATTTAACATTATTTTAGATCAAGGTGTAATTATAAAAACAGGATAGAAATAATTAAAATTTTAGAGAATTTTTCGATATATTAACAATATTAAAGAAATGTGACGCAAGAACTCTACAGTAGATGACTCGGTGTGGCCTTATCGTTTCGAATTCCATGGCGGTTCAATTCCTGATAAGGAATAGTTAGGTCATCGTTTTGTCCAGTTTCTTAATCCAGGGCTAGTTCCGTCATTTCAATTTCACAAGACTATCAACTACACAAAGGATATTAATTTGCATGCACCCTTATCCAACTACCGTTAGATCTGTTTCAAGTCCACTTTAATAATATGGATCGACAATCACCAGATTGTGGCCAACTGGACTCGAAACGGTAATATTTACCGGCCTCTACTCCAGCAAGTAATCGTTATCGGCCAAAACCCACCGGAAACTTCAAAAAATGAATATACCGATGATGATTATATTCGTCATTGTGTGTGAGTGTGCAAAAGAGAGAGATATAAACATGAACAATACCTTCTGGACTGGCTTTGCTATTTCTCCGGCTACCGTACCTCGCAGAAACCGGCGGTGGCCGTGGCTTCTCATTGGAAGATGAATATTCCCGCGGCGCATTTTTCACAAATTCATTCTCCTTATTACTGGTAACATCCTCTTTGTCAATGAAACTATCGGCATTTACGTTAAACGATGCCGTCTCATTTCCCAAAACCTTTGCTTCCATGCTTGTAAAACCGATATTGTTGTCAATAACATCGTTAGCATAGCCCTCCGGCACCGCTTCACTGATCAAAACGACGCCGTCATATCTACACTCATTTGCCGAGTGAACTATTTTGGGATTTTCAGCAACAGGCATCACCTGCAGCTGAGGTTGAATATGAACAGCAGTTTCTAGGTAAGGCGCCGCCTCTGACGGTAGTGGCGGTGATACGTCGTCTTTTTTCGACTGGAATTTTGAGGAGGCTACAATGGTGATAATGATGCAGTTGATAACAAGATACAAATATGGAGGCTTGAACCACGAAACGATACCGTTTATAATCGAAGGTACCTCATAAACAACGAATTCTGTAATTCCAGGAACGGAAAATTTTAACATGAGTGCCGCGGATAAAAGACTTGTGGATACTAAAACAACTTGTAACGAAAACATAAGGCTACTTGATGTTCGATATAGAATCGGCATTTTTTTTCGGTTCGTTTCTCCGGCGAGTTATGTTGAGTGAACAAGAAGAGTGATGCAGGACTGGGAAGTGTTTGAGGAGAGGGGTAACAGCTTTGTACTTATAGGGGAAGGAAGGAGGTGGTGGTACTTTTGCTAAATTCACAAGTACTTTTTTTTAATTATAATTTCGAAGAAAAATATACTGATTTTAATAATAACTAATAATTGAAGATAATATCAAAGTCCATTGTTTATTAAATGTTGTTTCGATGCCCCTAAATTAAAATTCATATTTTAATTTAAATTTGTAAGAATATAATTTGATGATTTTAAATCAATACGTAACATTATAGATCAGAACAGAAAAAATTATTGAATCGTATAAGATTATGTTACCGCCAAACTGAAATACAATCGACAAGTGTACGATTACAAAACAATGAAGATTTTATCACCATGGACGGCTACCAACATAACATACAATTTAAGATTATCCATTCATATTTACAGCCATGTTTGACTATACTAATGAATGGCCTATGTCTGTATCTGTAGCCTAGGATTAGCTTACAAGTTTAATCATCACCAATGGAGAAAGGAAACAACCAATAGAAATGAGGTGGATTACTTGTTGGAAAAAGCGTTACTTGTTACATGGTACAACTCCTTATTTTCTTCGTTTGCCTAAGAATTTGAAATTAAATTGGTTTTGTTTGACTGAATAATGAGAAGGCTTTTTACTTACTCTGTGCACTATCTCCAATTATTATTTGAAAAAGTAAACAAGTTGACAGCAACATGTTAATTTGTTAGCTTTAACCAACTTGTACCAAATCAGTACATCTCCTTACTTTATTTCATTATTTAATGGAAGACATGAATAATTTGTATTTATATTTTTAAATTGTGCCACATGTACATCACAATTTACAAATTTATTTATCGATAGATGATGTGACGAAATATAATTGAATCAGAATTTCAGCAACCAACTAAAAAAATAAAATTCCTCCACTCTTTTTACTCATCAATAAAAATTTTTTATAAATTGTGACGTACAACAAACATTTTCCATTCTAATGTCATCTTCTTGTTCAAATTCTCGTCTTTGTAATTAGTTTACTAACTTTATTTCTTATAATAACAAAACATTTTGAAAGAGATATAAAATCATTTTTTATCGATGTATTCTTTTTCCGCGATAAGGTTTTAATTTTTATCTCTATAATTTTTACTTTAACTATTATTAATAAAAATCTCGGGAATACATAAAAAAAAAATTAAAAAAATCACAATATTATAATATAATCACGTTCAACGCATGTGCTATTAACTAGTATTTCATTATAAAGCCACTGGGCAACCACCAAATCATGTAATTGACGCAGTAAAATAGACATAAATTTCTATCTCAAGTGTAAATACGCCTTCTTTTCTCAAGGAATTTGAATTAATCCACATTGAACAAAGAGTGGAGAGACTAGAAGAAAGAATATTTCAATCTAAACAGATTTATTACTCACATGCAAAACTACAAATAAAGTCACCCCCAAGACGAAGAAAAGCAGAAACTGCTCGTCTTCGTATATATAGTTTTTACAATTCGTAAAATTCTCCGAAAGCTACCTTTTTCTGTGAATTTCTCGTGTGGTGTGGTGTGTTGTGACTTGACCAAAACCTTAGGCCTTCTTAGTGCTGCTTTGAGAACCATCCTTGTGTCAAAGATGAAAAATCGTAATCTTTTCCTGTCTGTGGAGAAGCAGATGAAACCGACGATGTTGTATGTTTGGTCACTCCAGAAGGCAAACTGCCATTGCTAGAAGTGTTGGGTCCCATGGAATGCACGCTGAAACAAGAAACGAATTTTTTAAGAAAATGCACATAATATGTAATCTGCATCGCCCTTGCTCAAATAAAAAACGTTTCTTCACAAAAACACAGTATAGTAATGGCATTTTGATACAAAATAATAAAGAAAGTTCAAGTATTACAAGCGTCTGCATGAACACACAGTCTAATGAAGTCACCATTCTAGTCCTTCAATATTCACATTAGCAATACTATTTAACAAATTAATGGACTTGTGATATTTACATTACCAAACTAAAATAACACTCATTTATTTTTATATCAACTTTGAGCCCCTGTTTGATAACTATTATTTCCAAACTCTATTTCTCATTCTCATTTTTAACCACACATTCTCACGATAAAATATTCATCACTTAAACCCAAAACTTTTCCTTCCTTTTTAACCACGCATTCTCCAAAAATTTACTATTCAAAAACAGATTATTTCCCAAAAAAGTTCTGTCAAACAGGGGCTAAGAGAAACATAAAATAAAAAGCTGAGCAAAAACTCAATGCTACAAATTTGAACTCGTCCTGGGCAGTACTTACTGAGAGAGTTGAATAATTATAGATTTCATCTGATCTAACTGAAGAGGAAAAAATGGGTAAAACAGTTTGTCAACTGCCACAGGCATTTAAATGGAACTCATGCTGTGTATGGAGGGCAGTGTTTGCTAGAAAACCAGGCATGTCAATGTTACAAAAGGAAGTTTAAGATGATACTGGATGTAGATCAGACCAAAGAAAATGGCAGACCGTATACAGCCCACGTGCATATGCAGCCACACCCACTGCTCGTCTCTAGCTCATTGTGTCAGATTGCTAACTGAGGTCAGGAATGGGGGGGTGGGGTGGGTTGGGTTGGGGGGGGGGTGGGGTAGTGCTCTCTCTTAATCTTGAACTCGAAAAAATGTAGACAGCAGAGTGCTACTAACAAAGAATACATTAAATATACACATGGGAAAAAGTTGTCTATGAGAAGGACAGAATCAAAGATATTAATCTTCAATAAAGAAAATAGATAATAACACTTTCCAGAGTTGCAGAAAAATGAGAATCAGATTTTTCCAACACTATAACACGTCAAAAAAATAAAATAAAATAAATACCTGGAAACTGGGAGAGGGAAAGAGTTCCCTACTGGATGACTTGCTGCCATGTTCCCCATCTAGCTCAGGAGCAAAACACTAGAATGTGAGCATAAAGAAAGTTTCAGATATTTAATGAAGCAGCATGCAATATCACAATATTCAACCTGCATATATTTCTCTAGCTCGCTCTTTCCAGCTGCTGGTATCATCATTCCAGGGAACTGGTACCCAACATTTGGCCAAGTTTGATTGGACAAGTTGGCACCATTTGGCACTTGTTGTGTATTACCATGAAGTTTTGGCATTCCACCAGAAGAATTAGCTGCAGCAGCCATTAGAATAGACTGCTGTTGTGCCAACATTGCAATTTGTTGTTGGTGCAAAGCAAATGGTGACACCATATTGGACTGCAAGGCAATAATGATATTAACAGATTGGTTATTGAGCAATGCTAGAACATGGCATTACTATAGTGGAATCCTAATAGTCAAGTCTGTTCACAAATGTTGATTAAACCCAACCTTACAGATATAAACTAGCCAGCCTTTTCAAATCCGTTGTGAATAATCAACATTTGTAAGAACCATCAAAACTTCAAAAAATTAATCAGTATCCATCAACAATTCTCTAGCATGCAACATACCTTCTCAAACAGACTCATAATATCAGTTTTAACATCTTTTTGAGGCTTCTCTGACAAGGAAGCAGGTGCAATTGATAGTGAATCTTTAAATAAATCCTCAATTCCAGAAGCAGAAGCAGACTCAGTCTTATTACCATCGGGTTTCTCTGGAGCAGTTTTTTCCGCTGTTGATGATGCGCCGGCAGCTGAAAGTTGTCACGTATAATTTTCAGCTGAGACAAGCTTAATCTCCTTATTTACCACCTTGAGAAATTTGAAATCCTCAACCTCTTAAACTGCAAACACTACCACCACCCACCCACCCCAGCCCCAAATGAAAAGAAGAAAACTACCCACTCTAGTAACAGAGATGCAGAACAGGAAGTAAACAAAAAAAGGGTAGAAAGATCAACCAAAATGTGAACAACTGACATACACTGGAATCCTGCCCATGAAATATCTTCTGCAGAAGCTTCGCCTGTGGCATTTTCATTAGAGTCATCCATAGAAAGAATATTGAAGAGATCGGTAGCATAATCAACTTTAGGAGGAGAGACAGCATCTGTGGCATGCTTTGAAGGTTCAGCAGGTGTAGCTGGCTCTGTTTTCTGAATCACTTGTTGAGGCAATGGAGCAGAAGCAATCTGTTTTCCAGACAAACAAGTTAGCCTCAGTCTGAAGTTTCACCTTTCTGGACGTATATGAAATAGTAGCAGTTAATAGAAAACCAAAATCATCATGTATAGGCATGTTTGTATTACGATATCAACTATCAGATAGATTAGGGAATTAAAAGATGAATAGAGGATGAACTGCAATCTCTTCATCCACCGCTGAACATGGTTAGCAATATGGGGCCCATGAATAATCCGAGCATACTAATAATTCTTGCATCTCAAAGTTGCTTGCTTGATGACACTACCCCTTGTTCCCACCAAAGATTTTCATGCTTTATGACCTCTTCTCATGAAATCCACCTTGACCAAGAAATATACCACGTTTTATGGATTGAAAAACATTAACTCAGATTTTAATAGAATTCCACATAATTCAGAAGAACTCCATACTACAGATTTTATGGATTCTCATGGAATTGATATATTAAAACTATTTTTTTTTTTTAACAATGTAACTTACTAATTTATTTTTTATGTATAATCTTTTTTTTTTTGGAAATTAAACAATGAACAATAATTCTTTTACTTATTTTATGAAATTTAATTTTTGTAGGATTTGTATAAAGCAAAAGTCCATAGACCACCTAATTGACACCGATGAGTAAATCTCCTGGTGCTTTAGGACCTCACAGTAACAATAAAGAATGTGCTAAACTATTAGCAGGAGTAGAAAGGTGAAAACAAGAGAATGTTGCATGGAATAAAATGAGAAAAGAATTTTTATCTTGAAATGCTTGATGTTATAAAGTATAAATTTATTACTATGTCATAAATATAAATCAAATTATTTTATATTAATGGAGTTCGTAACATGTGTTTGTGATCTTTTTACTTTGATCAATGGTGCACAAATTGAATATGAATTTCTGAAAAAATAAAATAAAAATTTATGGGCTCAAAATCCACTGAGAAATCTATGAAAATCTGAGGTGTGTAGGTATTCCTAAGAAGTTTGGTATTTATATTTATGTGCCCGAAATCAACTAAAATCTATTAAAATCATTCCAATTAATGAAATCCTTAGAACTCCACGAGTTATTGGGGGACAAAATACAATTCTAAAAAATCACCAAGTTGGGAACATCTAGATTTTAATGAATATCCGAGTTGAGAACAGTTAGAATTATATGGATTTTTAAAATCCATTAAAATATGAGTTTAGGACACCCGCTAAATATCAAGCAAGCACTAATGGGATCTTCAATAGCTAGCTAACCCCAAAAGTTTAAGATTTAATCTTTGCTGAGCCTTCATTTCTTAAAACTCATTTTTCCCCAACTCATTTTCAACCACACATTTCATCCACTTTTATCAAAATTTACTAAAAATCTGATTTTTATCAAAACCAAACAGGGGTTTTATCAGAAACACAACACAAAAGCAAAAGAAAATTGACAGAAATACAAGGGAAAGGGTAACGAGTTATATGCAACATAACATACAGGTTCTGGTCCTTTAGGTGGCACCGGGAGACTAACTCTTGCAGCAGGAATATTTTCCTTTGCACTTGGTGCTTGAAAGTTCTCATGAGAAGAATTCCCAGAACTACTGATATATCCGTGACCATCACTTGATCTTTGCCACCGAACAGAAGCTTTTTCTTCTCGTCCCCTCACAGGTGACGTTGGCTTCCTGTCCTTGGGAATCCATCTCTTCTCCTCATACCTTAATTAAGATGAGACATGCCTTGAATCAATTCTAGGATCAAACATTGTAGAAATAAATTTGTGTATACTATATAGAAGAGGTCATAGGGTAAAAAGCTCATACTTTGCACGAATGAAATTCTCAATCCCAACTCTATCATAATTCGGGGGAAGCTCTGCCTCCCAGTAAATGTTTGACTTCTCATTTCCCATTGCTATATAAACAAGGAAATAAATTAATTTAAAAAAGATTTCTGAAGTATCGAATTAACATTTATAGGAAAAAATCAACAAAAGTCTTACATTGAATGAATGCAACCTGCTCAGGAAGCCATGTGTCCAGTGTAGCAGATCTCACCTGCAAAAAAGATACACAAAAAGATCAACTGAGGCTATAACAAAAGACAATGGTATCAGTCAATTGCATCTACAAGTAGGAGAAGATGAAACGTTGAACAGAAGTATTTAAAAAAAAAAAAAATTTACAATTAACTATCTGTCAGAGCAGCAGATGATGAAATGCATGTTAAAGGATGATGAGTATTTTGAAGGCAGAGGATTGATTGCAGTGAAAACAGCTATTAATTTAGGTAAACTGAAAATGAGTAATAAAGAATGAATTTATAAATTGATTATTAGATGATGAATGAATTTCCAGTTGATTAATATTAGAAAGCAAAATTCATGGCCAAGTGTTCAAACGCTAAGCAGTATTGTAGATTACACAATTCCTTGTAATGGCCATATTTATAGGAGAAAAAGTTGAGTAGGGGTGCATAGTCACATTTTCTATTGAATGCCACTGGGAAATTACAAAAGAAATTAGATAAGATTTAACTTCTCATAAGAACTAGCTCAGTGAACAGCAGTAAGATTGAAAGATATTGAAAGAAAAAAGTCCATATTTTTCATAATCATCTTACTCCTTATCTATTTAATGGTCAGTAAAAACAGTTCTCCGTTAAATATGACTTCATGTCTACTCTAAAATACTGTCAAATTTAAACATTTGGTACATTCATCGAGTGTGCCCCAAACACCCTTGAAATCTGGGAAAGCAAACACTACACATTTCAGAGAATTAAGAAGTTGCCATTGGAAAATGAATGAGACTGCAAAAGGATACATCAAACATAAGAATTTTGCATATTATGGAGATGAGAACAGCGGATTTAGAACTATACATATGCTTGGCAGTAATACCTTTAAAGCAAAGCCATCTTGACAACACTGACCGATGAAGAAGGTAGATTGAAGGTGTAGGTTAAGACTTAAGCGTATCTCCAAGAGACTTTCTATTTGTAAAAACTAAAGAGCATCTTTAAATGAGAATGAAGTTTTCAATGCAGTCCAACAATATTTTCTATCTTGACTTCACTTTTCTTTTTTCAAGAAACACTTATTCATGTATCCTCATTTTTATTTAACATAATTTTCTTATACACTAATGGCCAATCAATTCAAATATGTTTTCAATAATTTAAAAAGTAGATTATTGAAATCTGCAACTTATGAAATGTATTTATTATAAATTATCAGTAGAGAGTGAGTTTGACTCTTCAAAGTATTAAAATCTTTAACTTATGAAATGATTCATTATAAAGTATGAATAAGAGCAAAATCCACTCTCTATTTCAAGAAGTTAAAATAGACTTCAAGCTTATTTTAAGCATTGGCATTCTAAAATAGAATGCGTCTTGTATTTAAAGTCTATTGGAGATGCTCTAAGTACCTTTCAACCTTTAAAGCTATCTTTTTCGCTTTTTTCTTCCAAAAAAAATACATTTTTAGAAGAATACAAACCAAAGACAGGAAAAGCCTCTGTGCATGTACTTGAATAAGGACTTATATGTTATTACAACAGTTGTGGTTGATATTTTATTATTTAAAGACATTCTTAATGATGTGAATATGAATTTCAGAACCAAAAACGAAATAGATGTATTTCCGAAGGTCCAATACATTTGGCACATAAAACCAAACAGGATCAAGAGCCCAGAGGATGAGGAAGATATGAATTTTTAACATGGAAAAATTATACAATAAATGAAGATGAGAGAACAAACGTTTCATTTTCAAAGGATTGGAATTATTTACCATGTCAAATATAAACGGTATTTACCATAAACAATGTCATGCCACGAAGACTCAATTAATAGCACGGGAAATCATTTTAAAGCACTGAAAATCACAAGGCACTATCTTCTTTTTTATGTCATAATTTAGACCGCATCACTCTTTAACTCCTGAATATGTATTTTGTCTTTGACTAATTGATTGAATCTTTGTACTTCTGAATGGATTTGTCTCTATACATTACTTGTCATATTTATATATAAATCAGTTTTTCTCTACAAAAAGTAAAAAAGAAAACAAAACTGAAGTAACAATATATCACCTTTGATATGTGTACTCCAAGACTTCTATGGATCCCAGAGCATTGCATACATATAAATATGCCTAAATTCACACTAGCCCATCGAGGACCTCTGCATTTCAAGAACAAAATGTCAAAATTTCAAATAGCCGAAGAAACATAGCTGTCTAACATTCTATTTGCGTGATATAGGTGCATAATTTCTAAGGCAGCTTTGCATTCCCATATTCTCATCTTTAATCTAAACCATTTGTGAATCATCTAAAAATACGTACTTGCTCTTGCAATCCGCACATTCTCTATTCTCTGGCAATTTAAGAAGACCTTCCAAAATCTGGAAATGTAACAGATTATTAACAATTCACATCAGATGAAACATAAAGATTGAGAAACTATACCAAGAGGCCAAGTCCGTTGGGAGAAAGAAATGAATATATGGACACTATAGAGTGGCAAAATTGTCCAAGTAAAAGGGGAAAATAAAGGAACCTTGATTTAATAATTAAACAAGTGGCTATGCAGATACAGAGATTCACTTCTCTCTTCCTTACCCTTCTCCTCTCAGGTAATCGTTGATTTTTTCATTCTAATAATTCAGTCAATCCCCCATCCAAAGTTCTAGTGCAGTAATTCATGAAAGAGTTAACAAGGATTAAGACGAAGTGAAACAAATATTTGCAGAGGTACAAGCATAGTGTCTGTTACTGTTGAACTATTTACTCATAAGGACTGCTACACCTACACGCAGCCACTATTTCATTGTAGACGCACAAAAGTTACGCAGCTGGTATTCATAATTTTATTTTACATCTTATAAGAACTGATTAGTTAGAACGTGGCTAATGCATATAGTTGAAATAGAAATTCTCATTCCAAGACAACCATAAACCATTAGAAATTGTCTTTACCCTTCTTTCAGGTTAATTAGAAATAATAGACTGAACCGCAATAAACAGATACGGTGATTAGTATCAAATGTTAATTAAAATGGCTGCACAAGATGGCTATCTGGATACTATATTTTTAAAGGAATTCAGTGTGAGCGATAAACAGTAGCAAAACAAAAGCATAAACATTAACAACTAATTCAATTCTGCAAACGTGTTGATGTAAATGTTCTGCTTAATTATTAAATTAAAATAAATACCCAATTTTTTTACCAAACCAGAACCAAACTACCCAAACCAAGCTCTTAAACATCTTTATCCAATTAAATGAATCCAATTGTCTAAACCAAGCTTAAATACATAGTTTATAACTAAATAAATCTCAAATTTATAATTCAAGCATACTCTAAATTAATAAAACCCAAATCTGAATAAAGAATTCCAATAACAAGAATCACAATAGCGAAAATCATTCATCAAGGTCAAAACTTTAAGATCCAAGGCAGAAGAGAAAAAAATAAGATCAATAGTAGCGGCAGAATTATAATATCCGAAAAAATAGGGACCTTTCTATGCTTGGCGTTAAGCTCTTTGGAAACGTTCGCCTTCTCATTCATGGTGATTATCTGAGTCCGTGCAGTGAAGTGAGAGATGAAAGACAGTGTTCTACGGCTCTGATCTTGTTTCTCTCTCCTCCCCCTCGACCGTCCACCCCTCCACCGTGAAATTGCGAAGAGAAAGGAGAGAAATAGCAAATCGTCGTTTCTTTCCTTTTTTCGTGGGTTAAATACACCGGTGGCCACCCAACTTTAAACTTTGTGTCTGCATGGCCACTTAACTTGTTTTTGTTTCACCATGGCCACTGAATTTTATATTTAGTGTCACCATGGCCACCCAACCTGATTTTGTTTTACCATGGCCATCCAATTTCATATAACGTTTCATT
>CAIGRR010179083.1:0-10169 GCA_903798365.1 Fraxinus sp. 1973-6204 | reverse complement strand
TTTGTCAAGATTTTTGTCAAAAAAATTTGAAAGCCTAGCATGGTTCTAGTCCTAATTGGTGTTCTACACACATTCTGATCTTAATGACAGTTGTACTTTATGAACTCTAAACTGTACATATTTCAAAACTCACTAATGAAGCCGAAGGAAGGGACAACCATTGTAAACTATCATTTTTCCCCTTTAATTCATCCAAAATAATCAGTAGGAACTGAAACCTTGACAAAGTGAGACATTATCTACCTGAATACGATGTATCTTCAGTTTATACGCTATAGTTGATCCATGTTTCTGCATTAAATACCTTTACTACGTCGTTCCACTACACCCATACTACACCGTGCATTATATTTGAATGTATATTGGTAACATCGTTTTCTATGCTTGGGTGCCCATCCGATACGAACCACTTGTATTCCTTGTCACTATTAGTCTCCTTGAACCCTTTTAAAAACCAATTTCAGTTTATTGTTCTCTAAATCACCTATTTCGAGTTGTAGGATTAATATATTGTCACTCATGTCTTGTGTGAAAGCTGTGAAAAGATTCCCTCTATATTGTCCAGTTAGCAGTTTAGCGTCAACAACTACTATCGGCTTGCAATATACCAACCCCTTTGTTGATGCCCCCTAAGGCCAATATCACTCCTTTTCAACCTCAAGTATTGTTACTGTACTTGAATTGTTCTTTTTATGTAAAGGTAAATGTGTTAACGTATGATCTCCCATAACTTCTTATATTACATCTGTTAAAAATTATGTACCGAACCAATACCACTTGATTACTAAATAAAGGAACGAGAATAATATGACAATATGAAAATCAAACAAAAACACAAGATTTAAGTGAAAAAGATACATGGACAAAAGAGGAAAATTTATTAATATCAATAATGGAAGATTACAAATTATTGTGTAGAATATAAGGATTAATTTTTCTATAGGTTTACTCCTCATTTATAAAGTACAAATAAGAGCTAAAATGTAGTAGAGTCCAACTATAACAAGTCTATACAATGATGGAGTGTTTGGGATAAAATAGTATTTAAAAATATGCCAAAATCGAGAACTATTCAAAATTCAGATAAGAGCAGCGGTCTTGCTGTTGTCGACCGATGCCGGCTGCTCGAGCGACCTCCTCGCAGATAACGAGCACTGAAATTCCTATTCTAAGCGCTCGAGCAGGATCAAGGCGCGTAGTGAGCGCTATTTCGTTGTTTCCTTCCCCTTGCATAATTTCTTCCTCTCCAATTGCAACTTGGAATCTTTCAAGTCTTCTTCAAATCCAACACAAATCAACAACTCCCAAATTGAATTCCTACTTAAATTCCTAAATAGACTTCAACTAGAATTCCCAACTAGATTTCAAATAGAATTCCCAAATAGTCTTTCAAATTGAATTCGTGTCACACCATAATTCTAACAAACTCTAACATGAGACAAATTCCACTACAATGAACAAAATTTCAAAAGTTCTCTACCTAGAGGCAAATTCCANTAGACTTCAACTAGAATTCCCAACTAGATTTCAAATAGAATTCCCAAATAGTCTTTCAAATTGAATTCGTGTCACACCATAATTCTAACAAACTCTAACATGAGACAAATTCCACTACAATGAACAAAATTTCAAAAGTTCTCTACCTAGAGGCAAATTCCATTGCAAGGAATAAAATTTAACTCTTCAATAACAAATTCTCCACCAAAAAAATTCTCTATCTCTTCAACAAAATTTAAATAGGGCAAACTCAATAACTGAAAAATCAACTGAATCCAAACACTACTTAGCAAAATTACCTTGGGCACCAAATTGCACTACTTATCCGCATGACATAACAAGATCACAAATAACTTAATAATAATTACCAAATAGGGAAGATACATACCCTATAACAGAAGCAACATAACTAACTGTTTATATAGAAGGTTCTTTGCTAAACTCAATACATTTGACTATATTAAAGCATAAGCAACTTAATCAACTTCTTCATACCTTTTTGAAGGCCTTATATCTCTCCTAGGTCAGTCTCTGATAATTAAATACAGTGGCACCGTTGGTGGTGGTGATTGCAAATTGGCATTATCCATTACTTTTGAACTCGACTAAGATATATTTTTTAATTTAGACCCTAAACCAAACTCCAACGATACTGAAACAAACTTAAAATCCACTTGAGTGTCTAATTTATGTTGATTGATGTCAAAAGATTCTTTAGAACCCTACAACAAATATAATTGGGACCTTTTCTATCCATTTATCACAACACGAACACCTTTACTAACCATCAGAACTCCACCTTCACCAATATATTTGTACCATTTTGAATTAAGAATACTTAAAGAGATATGATTTCTTTTAAAATTTTATACTAAAAAGATAAGATTTCTTTTTAAATTTTATACTTAAAGAGATAAGATTTCTTTTTAAACTTTGAACATGTCTTACAGCATCAAGTGTTCTTAAAATCTCATCAAACATCTTAATTCTGACCATTTCAATACCATCTTACAATGTGTACTAGTTCTCATTACACAATACCTTTAGAAATAGCTTCATATGTTGAAAACAAATCCTGATTAGGAAACATATGAAAAGTGAAAATTGTGCAAAGAATTCAATCCTCGTCAGGTTTGTAGTTGTCTTCAGAAATAATAAAAAATTATCCATCATTGTAGCAACTTATGCAATATCGGCTTTACCTGAAGTTTCTAGTTATTTTTTCTTTTGAATTGCAATCAATGATTTATTTTTACCCTGTAACTTATAACAATATTTCTTAATATGTTCCCTTTCTTGCAATAAGTATAGATTTTATTATTGTACCCTCACATAACCACTGTGAAGGGATTCGCAGATCTTCTAGATGTATCGAACGCAAGCCATCTCCATTAGCCTCAGACCCAACAAGATACTTCATTTTCTCCTTTAGAAACAAAGCATCATATACTTCTTAATGGTGACAATATCATGATTGTATAAAATTGTGTCTCTAAACGACATGTATGAAACGGACAATAAACACAATAATATCAACCTTAAATTTTCTTCATCATACTTGACTTCCAAGATCTCCAAATAAGCAACGATTTCTTTAAAAACAGTTAGATAATCTTCCAGTATTGTACCTTCTGTTATACAATGAGAATATAACCACTGCTTCATATGCAATTTGAAATAACGAAGATCGACCCAACTAACACTTAGAAAAGAATGAATAGGTGTTTATGTGGAATTTAAATTTACCAAATAATAAATGCAACAAGTCACTGTTATTAATTAATTTAGATGAATTCACATGTACAACTATCATATGTTAAATTACCGTAGTTAATAAATTATTGAAAAATAAATAACACTTGAAAATTGATGATCGATAAAACCCGTAACTAGATAAAAACTTCGGGCTCAAGCCAGTGACAATCCACTATAAACGAATCAACTTATAGTACTGTAAGACTAATTAACTTTAGTACTTTCTGACATCCTGACTGTAATCACCAAAGTCCTCCTGAGTTGCGTGCTCCTGTACCAACTCTTAGCATTCTCAATTCGTCTATCTCCATGAATCAATGAGAACTTCTCATTCTCCAACAACCAAAAACTCTGGTCACCTTTCTTAATCTTCAGAGCCTTAACGAGGTTATGGAAGTATGTGTTTTGGTGTTTGGTTAATGTGAGGATGATGTTTTTCAATGCATTGATGAACTTAATATGAAAGTTGAACTCTAGGAATGATATGGAGGAAGTAATCACTTGTTTCTTTCAATGTTCAACTCTAGTTTTTTTTTCCCAAATTGTGGCATGCATATATATAGTGTAGAGGTTTTGGATAGTATGAGCTGAATAAAAATCTAGAAAAATGCGAATTAGATTTTATCGGGATACACTGTCGCTCGAGTGATAGCTCAGCGACAGACGAGCGATGGTGTATTGCTCGAGCAAAGTCCAGGCAACAAGCGGACAACGCAACTTCTGTTTTTACCACTCAAGCATCAACTGGGCGATAGGCTAGCGAAAGTGCAACGACTCTTTTCTTCTCGTTCCATACTCAAACCCTAGGATTTCTAACTTACTACTTGACACTTTGACTTTTAAAAACACTTTTACCACAATAATTTTGTCAAAAGATTGCCGCAACTTTAAAACCTAAGAAACTCTCTCTTTGACATTCTGTGACAAAACATGAATTACAAAAATAGATTCAAATACCCAAAACCAACTGACTGACTGAATCTTGCTTTTCCTTTGTCCAACCTATTTTCTAAAAAAAAAAAAGCCAAATACCATATGTAAAAGCATGTGGAACAGTAACAAGAATAAATCATTTGAAACAATTATTCACAAATTCAACCACATACCAGCAAAATTAAGATGCAATATCAATGTAAGCCAACACACCAAAAACAAACGTTGATATCACTAAACATCAAAACTTAATATAGCTAAGACGAAGAACATATCATGTACATCCAAAAAGTGTCAAAACAAAATTTGTATGTTTAACCTAAATATCATATACATCCGAAAAAAAAAATCAAATTAAAATCATGACATACTAACATAGTACCTAGCCTACTCCCCCTTTTTTGTCACAAAATGACAAGGGATAACCAATCAACTATGTAGCTGCAACGGTATCATCATCATCACCATTTGTCTCATCATCAGAAGCAACACCAACATCCCAATGTTAACAAATCCAACGTAATACTCGTCGAAGATAGTCGACAACACCTCGAAGTGTAGCAAACTCTGCTATGTGGCGATCAGCAGTAGCTCTCAGTTGTGTAATCTTCATCATCATACGAGCCTGTTGTTCAATAATCAGCAGGTGGTGAAGGAGAATTAGACGATGAAGGGATGTCTAGTGGAAGTAGGAATATCAAATTGAGAAGGTAGAATATCATAGGGATCAAAGAAAAACAGATCATCAATAGGATAAGTTGGCACAATTTGATCTATTAGCTCAGCTATTTCAGATGAAGTATGAGATCTACTCTAAGAAATGGTAGTATGGCCAATATGCCGAGAAACCCTTCTCGGAACCCCCTCAGGAAAAGTAACCCTAGGAGCCATCACTAGACAATGAATCAGGTAGGCGTAAAGATCCACCCTATTACACGTCACCCGAAAGGCTCATAAAATCTGATGGCATATAAAAGTAGGAAGATCTGTAAAGTCGCCATGAAATTCATAATGAAATCGGGCCTTTTCCATGGGCAGGGAAGAGGTATGGAACATCGGCCACAAATTCGTGCACACAATGTGCAACAAAATTCGTCGATCAATCAGAAGACATCCAATATAGATCGCAGTAAGACCCCCTCCCAATGGGCTGTTAAACACGATCGAGGAGACATGCGAGTCTGTCGGAAAGGTGTCAACATATAAATTTGAAAATAATGGGTTAACGACTCAGGGAATGTGGATAAGACTAGAGACAACATCAGGAGTGATCTTGATGGTCTTACCCCGAATAAAAACTCTAAAGGTCAACCCCTAATGTTATGAATATTTGCATAGAATTCCTGGACAAGAAGATTAGGCGAGAGAGACAACTCAATCAATAAAGGCTCACATTCCCGCGAAGTGGAAATGGCAGCAAGATCAGGCGAAAGATCAGACAAGATGACTTCACGTTCTACCAAAACATGTCGCAAAGAAAACTGAGTCCCAAATACCTCTTGGGCAATAGCATATATGAACCTAGACCTACTCTGGGAAGTGGACACACTAGATGTCTGTGCAATAGTCCTCGCTCTCTTAGGCAGCATATGTGATAAGTGGGCAATATAAACACATCATTAGAGGCAACTAAAGACACTATATATCGCAATGAAACTGTGAAACAATGAAAAACTAGTGACGCTCATCGACCAAAATCTAGACAAAAATGCCATGAGCAGGTAAACTAATGCAAAACTGCCTACTTCTCGTAAAACGAAGCAAAACTGTCCAAAGCACATACAACGATGTAACATCATCCAATACACGCAAAATGATGCAAACTAACATTGGATAACCAGTGGACATAGGCACCTAACTAAGGGATATGAGACATGGATAAAGATTGTGCAATGCATAGACGGATTTGTCATGGTGTGGTGACGCGGTGCCTGGATGTCTTAACGCAGTGCCTTGACGTCGTGACGCGGTGCCTTAACGTCATACCGTGGTGTCAACACAAAATTCAAGACAAACTATACCTAACGGGCAATGTAAAGACTAAATATGTTCAAGTGTGTAAAAATGCAATGTAAGGAATAAAACGTGTGCAAGGGTGAGAATGTGCAATGTTCATGACATATGATGCAAAAATTCAACAACGAACGATATTGTGTAATTTTATCAAACACGTGGCGTGCAGTGACAACTCATAATGCACAACAAGCTTAAGTGAAATCCACCACATTCAACAAACAATCAATCCAACATCTAATCATGTCCCATTCTCCATCAAACAGAAATCCAAACGAAAGAAAATCAAAGAAAAAAAACGCTAAAAACCCTAACACGAGTTTGAGGTTCAATCTCACAAAATTTATGGAGAAATATGATGCAATTTGGCACGAAAATTCATGAACATGACCTAAATATTAAATGCACATTGATGAATTGATGCTAGAATCAGAAAGAACTTAAAAGCCCCAAAAAATTTGAAAGAACAAATATATGGATTTCGTTTTTTACCTTTGAAATTCCAGTAAATGAGGTGAAATTGAACAATGTAAGTGATGAGGTAGGATGTCCAACGAGGAGAGAAATCAAGGAATGAAGATGGATGCCAAAATTGAAGAGAAAATCGTGAGAAAGAGGTAAAAAAAAAAAAAATGACTTCTGCGTGGAATCATTTTCATACAAAATGATGGCATGTCGCTCAAGAGCTAGGCGAGCGAAAAAGCCTCTTCTTTTATCGCTTGACCGACATTTCAGCGAGAAACGAGCGAAAACTTGTTGACAAAAATCGTACCCAATTTTTGAAAATTTCAAAAAATAACGCATTTTTTAAAATTCGTGGTGCACACTCCAACATATAGGATGACTCAAAAATGCAAATTATTACAAGGCATCATCATTAAAATTAATTTTCCACATACTCAAATCAAGTTTAAATGGAGTATAGTGTATAAGTATAAGTGACACTATTTTCTTGTGAACAAGAATCCAAACCTTAAATTTGTGAGAAATGACATGTTAAACATCACTATTAAATAAGTGTATTCTCCTACTAATTAAAGTCAAACCAATAAGCCTATTAGGATCTTAAATGAAGCTCATTTATCACGAAAATTATCATTTTCTCCCCCTAACGTTGAGCATATATTTTATTTTTATTTTTTTATACTCGTCATTTTTCTTAATTTTTTATATCTTATGTTCAGACGCTTTTCCATTTAGCGACTAAGATGACCCCTGTAATGAGTGTTAGGTCGATGACTCCAAGTCAGTTAACCATAGGGTATCAAGTTATGAGAAACCCTCGAACTTAACTACTTAAGCCAAATAGGCTTCGAAAAGGAGTAGAAGATGAAACACTTTTTATATTATGACAAAGGGAATATACTTGAGCTTATGTCAACTAAATTAAGGTCAAATCATGTTCAAGGTCACCTTTCCAATAGATAACTGTCATTCCAAATCTCACACACGTGGTCAAAACTTACTCATAAGATCATAATGTGTGATGTGCACATGGTACATAAAGAGACATATACTCAGTAGTCCACATTAAACCTAACCAAAGTAATGGAAACTATGTTACATATAAAATGAATGCATACTTGGTCACATATGCAAATTTAAGTATACCATAAAATGTCCAGTAGCACAAAAAGAATACCCTCCCTTTTTTTAAATAAATCAGATGATATAGAACGAATATACAGAAGATGAGACGCATGCAAGAATAAATAAATCCTATGAACGATACATCCATGCACCTAAGTACCTAATCAAAGCAGTACACAGACACCAATAGCCTTTCTAAGAGATTCAAACATCAGACTATCCCATGATTTTGTAAATATGTCAGCTAATTTATTTTTTGTAGAGATGTGTTCAAGGGTTACGACATGAGTCTCTACAAGCTCTCGAATAAAATGATGTCATATATCAATATGTATGGTCCCGAGAGTGTTAAACCGAATTTTTGGAAATATTAATGGCACTTGTATTATCACAAAACATAGTCATATTACCCTATTCAAATTCATAATCACTCAACATGTGCTTCATCCAAAGCAGTTGAGTGCATCAACTTCCTACAACTATATATTCGGCATCTATCGTGGACAATGAGATGGAATTTTATTTCTTACTCATCCAAGCTACAAGATTAGTACCAACATAAAAATAGCCTCTGAAAGTGCTTTTCCTATCATCGGCATTTCCAGCCCAATCAACATTGAAATAGCCAGCAAAGTCAAGATTAGAATCTCTAGAGTTCAGGATTCCATAATCTACGATTTCATTGATATATCTAATGATACGCCTCACAACGCTTTGGTGGGACTCCTTAGGATCAGCTTGAAATTGTTCACATACCCCCGACACTAAAGGATATATTAGGTTTACTGGCAGTTAGATAAAGTAAACTACATATCATACTCATGTATAGTGTCTGATCAACTCTATTACATGTAGGATCATGACCTAACTTGACACTCGTGCTCATGGGGGTTCTAATGTGTTTCTTGCTATCTAGTCCAAATCTCTTAACAAGGTCTTTGACGTACTTCGATTGAGATATGAACAATCCATCATCAATTTGCTTTACTTGAAAACGAAGAAAGTAACTTAATTCTCCAACCATAGTCATCTCAAATTCTTGCTCATGCATTCAGCGAATTCATGAGCAAAAAAGTCAATAGGAGAACCAAGAATGATGTCATCAACATAAATCTGTGCTATGGTGATGGTTTCCTCAATGTGATTTATGAATAAAGTTCTATCTGCATCACCTCTTAAAAAATCATGTTCCACGAGATATGCAGTTAGTCTATCATACCAAGCTCTAGGAGTTTATTTACGACCATATAAAGCTTTGTTCAATTTATAGACATAATGTGGAAATTTATGATTAATAAATCCTTTAGGTTGTTCAACATAAGCCTCTTCTTAGAGTATTCCATTCAATAAGGCACTCTTGACATCATTTTGATATAATTTAAACCCTAAGGTGCAAGCATCGATCAGAAGAATTCTAATAGATTCAAGGCGAGCTACATGAGCAAAAGTCTCATCAAAGGCAACTCTTGCAACCTGAATATATCTTTAGGCAACTAACCTAGCCTTATTCCTAGTTATGGTATCTTGATCATCGATTTTATTCTTAAATATCCACTTAGGACCTATAACATTATAATCATTAGGCCTAGGGACTAAATGCCATACGTTGTTTCTCAAAAACTGATTTAACTCATCATTTATCGAATTTACCCAACATTCATCACAAAGGGCATCTTTTACTTTCTTAGGCTCAATCCGAGACACATAACTAGCAAATGTCATGTTGTTTAAAAGTCTCATCCCTTCATTTAAATTCCCAATAATATTGACCATATGATGATAGTCTTAACTGTAGATGAAGGTTCCTTAAGAGGTTTAGATTTATCATCAGGTGTAGACTCTTTATTTTGAAGTATCTAGACCTTTAGAAGCGTGTAGGGGATGGATCGGGAATTGATATCTCTTTAGGTTCAATTACTGTGACGGGATCTACACTCGAGTGATCTAACTCTCCCCAATTTCCTCCACTAAAAGCATCATCCATCACGACATTTGTGGATTTCCATTACAAGTCGTATACGAGAATTGTATACACGATAGGCTTGATTGTTCCTAGAGTATTCTAGAAACATTCCCTCATCACTCTTGGAGTCAGACTTGCCCAAATTCTCTCTATCTCTTAAAATATAGCACTTGCTACCAAACACACAAAAGTATTTGACATTAGGCCTTTTACCCTTCCAGTCATAAGGTGTCTTATCAGTTTTAGGTCTAAAGTAAACCGTGTTCACTATGTGAAATGCAGTGTTGATGGCTTCACCCCAAAAATGCATAGTTAATCCCTTACCATAAAGTATGACTCGAACTATTTCTCGAAGCACGCGATTTTTTCTTTCAACTACTCTATTTTGTCATGGAGTGATCAGCGAAGAGAACTCATG
>CAIGRR010179023.1:0-13632 GCA_903798365.1 Fraxinus sp. 1973-6204 | reverse complement strand
TCCTAACTTGACCAATAACTCATCAACTAGTCTTGAGACTATTCTAAGTAAAGAAAAAACGGAGGGAAAAATTATAAAAGCACCAAATTTAACCATTAAAATATCAATTTTTATGAAAAAAATAAAAATAATTTATATCCCTATTTTCATTTAAATTTAAAAATAAAAAAAGGAAGAAGGAAAGAATAGCAAAACCTTTTATGTGAGTGGTGTATTCTAACAGCTCTAGGTATAGTCAAGGAAATTAAGATACACACCGAAAGGTTTGAATTCGAGGAGTGCCGTTTGCTTTTGGGAATAAAAAAAGACTATTGATAGAAACGCTTGATAATGACGAATTAAATTGTATATTGTTACTTGATTATTAGAATAGTAAGTTTCCGTATTTTGTTAATCTTTCGAAATTCTATCTCATGTATCAAGACGATGATACTCAATTCAAACAAAAATGAAGTATAAGAAGTTGATGGCCACTCTCGATGTCAATGCCCAACCATTATGTATTGTGTGACATTCGTATCAGTATATTGTTCTCGTGATTTGAGTTTTATATTACACCATGAACAACACACAATAAGAAAAGTGATACAATTGACCGAGTTATGAGGAACTAGAAAAATGGTAGCAAAAAAAGGTTAGCCTATGAGCAATAGAATTTCCCAAATGGGGAATAAATGTACAACAGGCTGCATAGACACGGATAACAGAGAAGCAATACCAAGAGGAGTCTCCATTGGGTTTGCACTCCAATTGATTTCCATTTAACCTTGCTAACTAGAGAATGCGCCGAAGCCTATGCCGTCTCCCGGGGTGGGCAAAAAAATTGATCAAATTGATCGAACCAAGGCGAGTCAGGTTGGTTTGAACCAAAATGTAGGTTTGAATAGGTTAATTTTAGTCATTATAAAGTTGGGTTGGGTTGGTTTCGGTTTAAGCAACCAACCCGTCAATTAACCGATTCAACCTACTAATACAGTTTTTTTTCATTTTAAAATTCATCTTTTTAAACTCAAAAATAAAATAATAAAAATACAAATATAATTTTTTCTCAAATAATTTATTTATTGTCTACATTTCTTCTACCAAAACTCCAAATTTCGAAAGAAAAAAAGCGAGAAGAAGAAGTGTGTTTTATAAATTCCAAATTTAAATTGTACCATAGCTATTTATTTTTGGTGTAATTTTTTGTTAGTAAGTTTCGGTTATATACGATGATTTTGGAAAAAATCAACTCATTACCATTTATATATATATATATATATAGAAAGGCAAAATTTTTAACAGGCAAAATTTTTTTTTTTTTTTTTAACTCGCACCATTATCCAAACCAATTAACTAAACAAAACCGACACAAACCGATTTGGTTTTGTTTGGTTCGGATTCAATGATTGGATTGAATCGATTTGGGTTGAAATTTACCCAAACCGACAAAGTCGATGTCGATTTCGATTTCAATTTCGAGTTGGACTCAAAACCAACTCAACCCGGACCATGTCCAAGTCTGGTCTCCATAATTTCTGATTATTTATACAAAAAAATATAAAAATATGACCTTTTCCCATATTATAACTAGTTCAAAGTGATTCCAAATCCATATTTGTTAATATATATTTTGTTATTATGTGAGTTGTTTATCCACCTAAAGATTAACATCCATTAATTTACCATAGCAAAATACTATTTTAAGATGTAAATTTCAAAATCATTTTCAAACGACTTTATATTTTTAATGAGCATATTTTACATTGGACCCGAATGATTCTATTTACGATAGTTCAGTTTCGAATTTGATATTGGATCCAAATGATTCCATTTACGAAATATCGAAGCGTAATTGATGATTTTGGTATTAAATTATTCGGACCGATCAACATAACATGCATAACTAGTTTTTAAAGAGGACTTTTGAATTTTGAGATTGTAGTACATTGTCAGTTTTTTGTATTATATAATATATAATTCACTGCTTTCATCAATATATGATCTCAACTTGCTAATGAAACAAGCCTAAGTCGACAACGGCAAACATCAATTTATAAATTATACACTTTTGACTTATAATTTTAATGAGACATTAATAATCATGGTTAAGGTTACAATAATAGCGGATATTTGGCCAGAGAATATTATTTATGGGTCAGAGAGCATAAGGAACTAACACGTGGCATGCTACACATGGTTATGGATTTTGTATAATGCTGATTAATTTGTCATATTACATCCAATTATTTATAAGAAGTACCGCCACTTGTGTCAAAAAGGTTGCACATAGATCCACCGCTGACAATGACTTCTACAAAGAGCATGTACCATTTTTTATACAAATATTTTTAATAGCAAATTTTGAAAGTGCTTTGAAGTAGTAATGACAATGGGTCGAAATTGGTATCCACCTCGTTTATAACGAGTCGAGCAGAAGCTTGGTTCGTTACTTTGTGGGCGAACTCGGCTCGGCCCATGAGCTCGTGGGCCAAGCCGAGCCGAGCTTCGGCTCACGAGGTCGTCAGACTTTTTTTTTTTGCTCCCCCAAAAACTCGGCTTGGCTCGGCTAGCCTAGCCTAGCGAGCCACCTGCTCGGCTCCGGTTCGGGCTCGTCTTTGACGAGTCCAAGCGACTGACAAGCCGTTTTTTTACCAGCCGACGAATCACTCGACTCGATTGCCACCTCTACTTTGAAGCAATAATTTTAACTAGGGTTTCCCTTTTAGCTGCGAGGCGAGTAGTTGGGTTAGTTTCGAACAACCTTGGAGTTCTAGACTAAAGTATTTTAAAGAGTGTACGCGAAATTTTATGTGTTCTTTTTTCATATAAAGATGTATCAATTTACTTCTATAGCTTAATTGGAGTATGTGTATTAATGAGATACAAATTTCGAGATAAGTAACTCTACACAACGACTTACCCATATCTAGAATTATTATAATTAGAGATTTTGGATAGCAAGTACTTCTTCATTGTACACATGGTTCATGATAGAATGACAAGTGAGTATAACATTAAAATCAGTATCAAAATATTAATGAATAATTGGAGTGAGATGAATGTTAAGATTACCCGAAGGCTAATTCTAATAAGCCGAGCTAACACACAAGCTTCAATATTAAAATTCAACGAATAAGTGTCATTTTCTAGATGTAAACTCATTGTTTTTACAACTAGGGTTGTAGTGGTATAATGATTACTCACTAATAAACATATAATTTACAAAACTCTTCCATGAATGACAAATTACAAAATATTTGCATCGTTAAAATCTTATCATGAAAATTCAATGTGATAAAACTTAAAGTTAAGGAAAAATAGTACAGATGCTCCCCTGATTTCAATAAATGAACATTCTTGTATCAAGTCATTTATGTCTTGTACGTCAATGTCTTCAATATTACAATTGTGGTGAAACATGTTTTGTGTTGTCTTGTAATAACTTTCAAGCAATATCTTTTTCGCAGATGATATTTATCAATCTTTGTTTGTCTGTAGTCACATAATGATATGTTGAAAAATAGATTGTGATGTTACTCTCTCAAGAGTCATATACAATTTTTAATATATAAGATTACTATTTTGAGGGTAAATATCTTGTAGGTTATGGAAATCGTTACACAAAGAACTTGCATCGTTAAAACCTAATAAGGAAAATTCCTATAGAAAAAACCATAATGAAGAGAAGTGAGTACATTTTTCTTTTAAGTACGCTATAAAAGTTGTTTAATTAAAAACTTTGCCAGAAAATCCAAATGGACAAAACGTTAGTCAAGAAAAAATAGTACATCGTGTATTTATTTTCCTCACGACATTATTACTTGAATTATATGCTTCATGCATATTAAATCTTTCAGGAATAACATTAATAATCATGCCGCATGAATTGGCTATAATTGCCTTTTAATTTTCATGCATCGTCGAATGACAAGATATAGACTGGTGATTACATTCACCATTATCTTTGCAAATTTTATTATGTTAAGAGTCGTGCATTACATGTTACAATTTTATTTTTCTCATTTATTATTTTTCGTATGATGTTCACCTTTAAATTTTCGGACAGTAAGTCAGTAAATTTCAAGTTTTTCTTGTAAATTCAATTTTATACTAGGATTATATCCTTTTAATTGGTTAATTATTTCTTCGATCGATGTGCTTCAATAAATTTATTTCGATATTCTTGTTATTTATAATATGAAGCGTTACTTTATGTCCAAAAATATTGTCGACAACTATTTATTTTCAATTATATTTCTTTCTTATATTGACGTAACTTAGTGAGATATCTCAATTTTCAATATAACATCTTTTGGGATTTTACATTTTTTATGTTATATACTTTCTAGAAGTATACGCTTGCTAGTTGAACCATCTTCCTTATATGCTCTATTTTCTTTTGAACATTTTTGTGATAGAAACGAATGTATTCACACTTTTATAGATATATCGGATATAATGTTAACGAATTGTGCTCCGAAAACTTCAATTTGAGTTGGAGAATTTAAAGCTGATGTGAGAGAGATATTATTGATATCTTTGAAATGTAAATGCATTTAAATGAATTATTTTTCAAACGTCTTATTCGAATTGTCTCTTCGGATGATCTAGATAATATAATGATGTATTTGTACATTATTTTCAGATTTTTAATCCCTTCCCTAATGTTGAGATAATTGTCTAGTAAAATTGTCAACCAGCAAATCGCGTTATAAAATATTATCTGTTAAAGCTTAGTATAATTCATAAGTTCAAATTACATATTCACTCTTACCATGTTTTACTTTCCATCTGAATGTATTGTGGTGGATCGATTGTACATATATTGCACTATCAAAATAATTAGATGAAAATATTAGCATCTAACCATAAGCAAAATATACCGAGAAGATTTTGATATCGGTAGATACTAATAACATTCCTTAAACATAAATGAAAAGTACACGTTCTCAATAGTAATGATTAAGAAATTAATTGGAATGTTTAAATCATTTATTGACATCTCAATTAACACTTATTAAAATGTTGAGATTTAAACAAACTAGCATTAACAAGACACATAATCTTGATTGTACAATTTGAAAATTATGTTCATAATTTAAAATTTGAGTAGTAATTTCGGAATTTCAAGCTTTGAACATCATGCAATCATTTAATATATGTATCATATTTATCAGATACAGATAATATTTAGACTGTCAACATGGTTATGGTGACGGCACCACATATATATCACTAATTAATTTTCAAGATTAATGATTTAGTCCAACCTTTAGCTAGTGATGATCAATTTATGATACATGGAACAAGCATTATATGTGAATTCAATGGATTGAAGAATGTTATGGTTCTTCAATAAATGTTCATTTGAATTCTCACTTTACATCGTTATTGATCTGATAATAGATATGACATACAAGAAAATGTTAAAGTTATTGAACATATGGTTCGGTACGATGTTTATTTAAATTGTACTAATATTAGTATAATGTACTAATTAAGAAACACTGTTAGAAACTTTGACGTTTCTCTTTAATTTTAGTAAAGAACAAATTACTAACAATAGTAAAATTGTATTATCCTACATAATGTATTATTGACTCTTTTGTAGTATCAAAATAATATTCTTATGAAATATTGACATTAATAAAATTTTGATGTTTTGTAAGTAATTTAATTTAAATTGAAATTTTTCAGGATCGGTATAATATTTATATCGAAATATATAAATTTGAATTCTTCAAGTATCATCACATAATATTTTTCAAAACTATTGTTGCATAATATTTATACTCTTTCGAGATCAATAATATAATAATTCTAATAAAAGTATGTTATGTATAAGTTTGTGATTTTTCAGGGACATCATCATATTTTTAAAAGTATTGACACAATATTCATGTAAAATATTGTTTTAACATAGAATCACGCTTCTTCAAGAGAGACGACACAATATTCCTCGAAATATTGTATATACTTGATTATGATTTTTTTCATAAGCAATATTCTTGTAGAATGTTCATACATTTGAACTAATTCTAATATTCTTTTACAATATTGAAAGGTAAAAATTTGTCCTTCTTCAAGAACACAACGAGATGTATATTCTTCAAAATATGTGCATTTTCGAGAGCACGTTATATTTTATTATTCCTTCTTTAAGAATTATGTCTATATTCTTCTTAAATATTTAAATTGTAAGCCATACTCTTCAAGAATCAAGGGCAACAATATTTTTGTAATAAACAGATACAAGAGTATTGAACTCATAAATTATATTATTCATTAAAAATAATAGAAACGTGTTAATTAATTTGACAATAAAATAAGATGAAATAAGGGTCCCTTTGATTCCAAGAATGAAATTTGGATGAAAAGAAAATGAATCTCGGGGATTTGGATTGTCTAGAACTTGTTTTATTGAGAATTGTCAATTAATTGTGTTTGATTGGTATAAATTTTCACCTGAAAAATATTAAAACTTTGGATCTTTTGGTGTTCGTTTGACTTTATTTTTATGAAAATTGTCCATTAAATGGATATAATTTGTTACTATTTGGGATAGAATTTGTTTCCATTGCATAAAAAAAGAAATGCCTATAAAGCTTTTCCAACCAAAGTGGTGGGTAAAGTTTTTCCTCAAAAATCAAGAAAATGTGAGCACGTGGGTGAAAGATGGAAAACCAATTCCATGAAAAATTTGGGCAATCAAACATGTAAAAATGTGAAAAATGAAATTTAATTTCCATCTTCCAATCAAACAGGGCCTAAGATTTGATTTGAAAAATCACATCTATACTAATTTTAAATTGCTGTCTTATAAGATATATTATTGTATTATACTCTTGTTTGGGCTCCATTAAAATTAAATTTTGGAAAAAATGTGTTTTGAAATAGTAATTTTTTGGAAAATATGTTGTTGAAAATAAGATAGAAAAACATGTATTTTTATGAAAATGAAATCCAAACGGGGCTATATATTCAAAATATAATAATGATAATGCAATGGTTCAGAATTCATTATGAAAGGTGTGACTCACCAAATTTGATTACTTTATTGTTATTGTACCAAACCTTCACACTTTTCTTCGACTAAATTAATTGTTCCATTTTGGAGTAATTCAGGATCACCACGGTTAGATGTTTGCACGTGCTAGTACGACACCAACACGTCTCATGATCTAAACACTATATTAAAGCATAAAGTTTTTCGAACAAACTTCAAGCTCGTGACAACATTTGATTTGAATGATTCTATAATTTTTAATAAGTGTGCTTCTTCGAGAGCACCATAACAATATTCTCCAAGAATAGTAGTACGTGTAAAATCATGCGCCATAAAGAGCAACGCCACATTTTACTTTTAATTCATTCAGGAATAATTAAACAATATTTCTTAAGAATATTTGTATGTAAGGTTTTATGATTATTTATAAATGATAAAATATTAATATGTATAACCTATTTTTGAAATAACCAAATATTCTTTTAGAATAATGAATTATTTGTAAGTTATGCTTCTCCAAGAGCATTAACATATTTATCCGGCTCAAGATTATAATATAAAGTTAATCTTCCAGACTAACACAATATTCTTCTAGAATATTCATCTGTATAAAAGTTTGATTTCTTCAAAAATATTAAAATAATATCATTCTCGAATATTTATGTTTCTTCGAAAAAATAATACAAATGTCTTCATATTTTTGTGTTTCTTCGAGAACACAAAGAGATATATGCTCTACAAGAGTATAAATACAATATTCTTATGGAATATTGATACTGACAGATCATTCTACTTTTCGAGCTAAACAATATAATATTTTAAAAATCAAGTTTTTTGCTCCAAATGAGAACAACGCAATATTTTAAAAGAATATTGAACAAATATAAAGTCGTTCTTCTACGAAGTAACAACACAATATTTAAGAATTGAAAAGGATTTAGATAACTAGGAATCTAAAATTCTTCATAAAACTGAAAAAAAAAAATTGTAATTCAAAAATTTACAATCTCCCAATCAATTCAAAATTTTCTTTATTTTTCGTATAGTGATTTCTTTCAAATGAACTGTTTGTTCTTGATCTTAACCGTTAGCTTTGAAGAACCATGAGTTGTCAACCTGTTGTCCAAATTTCACGACGATCGAATCACAAAGCGCTAAGATAATAATGTTTTGATCACAGATATGCAGGTTGTCCAGATTCTACGAATTTTTGCACTACATGGTATACAAAATCACGTCTTTTTACGAGTATTATAATCCAATTTTGGAGTATTGAGTTATATAACTTCATACTTTAATTTAGAAATCAACAATAAAATATTATTTAAAACCTTAAGATATATAAGGTTTATACTTTTTTAGGAGTATTAACGTAATAATTCTCTTGAATAAAGTCATTTTTCACCAAGAATATCGACATGAAATTCATCAAGAATATGATATGCAAAGATATACCATTTTCCAAAATAACAATACAATATCATTTTAAATATTGTATGCGTGAATTTGTACTTCTTCATAGCAACAATATCATACAAATATAATATTTATTTTCGAGCAATACTACAATATTCTTCTAAAATATTGATTTAAATATTATTATTGTGGAATATTGAACGAACAAAATTACATTCAAGAAATTTATCTATCATAAATTGGTATAATCAAACGATATGATCAAATCGAATAAATATAACTTTTTAAGAGAATACTTACCGTTTATTTGAGTAGAAGAGACTGTAAATTCAATTGGCTAGAAATTCTTGTCTTTTTTACCGTAGGAAAAATTATTTTTTCTACCTCAAGTGATTAGAGATTTGTGAACAGAAAGATGAACTCAATTGGTTAGAACTTAATGCTGAAACATGTCACAAAATAGAGAGAAAAAGAGAAAAAAATTTAAAAAAGGTCAATAACTTGTGTGTGTTTTATTGAGGATCAATATCCAATATTTATAGGGAAGAATTAGGGTTGTAGCGGATACAATAGTAATTATAACTAGGATTGCAGGAGTATAATGTTCATTCACTAATAAACACATAGTTTACAACTTTTTAAAAAAGAAAAAAGCACATATATTTGGTTATTTCCTTCCTGTTCTTGATTCTTTATGCTAATTACAAGAACGTTACATAAGCTTTAGAAGTCAAGACCTAGATCAAGTGATAAGAGGGAATGTTTATTATGTTATTAGCTTGGTTTCTAGCCTCATTTGAGGTGTAAGGTTGAATTTGAGAGAGAGAGAGAGAGAGAGAGAGAGAGAGAGAACTTTGTAAAGACTTGTGTTTCATTTTAAAAGGTTAACCTTATTAAGCCCTTGTTTGACACCCNTGTGTTTCATTTTAAAAGGTTAACCTTATTAAGCCCTTGTTTGACACCCATTTTGTTTGAAGAATTTGTTTTGTAATAGTGATTGATGGAAGAATATGTGGTTAAAAAGTAATGAGAATTTTGGGTTTTTGTGTAATATTATTTTATTGATAGAATGTGTGGTTGAAATGAAGAAAGAGAAAAAAAAATAAGAATGAGAATGAGAATAGAATGGGTGTCAAACGGGGGCTAAGATAAGTAGTTCAATTTTTTATAAGTTGGTCTATATTTTCATCTTTATTCGATATGGAATTTTAACATGCTCCCATATGAAAAATATTTTCTACATTTTAAGACAAACCAAACACTTATTTCAACTTTGATTAAAAACCCAAATAGGATAAAATTCTTTATGTTCATGAGGAATAAAATAGGATAAAAATCCACCATCATGGGAACATCGCAAGATAATTTAACTTTCAAATAAACATATTTTGGTTGCTAGAGACATGAGTAGTGATGGCAAAAAAATCCCGTCTCGGCGCTGCCCCGCGCCGACGGGTTGGTGGGGTGGGGTGGGGTGGAGGTGTCCCCCGAAGCGCCCTGAACCCATTCCGTGAAGAATAAAAAAATTATTAACTATAAATTTTTTTTAAAAAACATTAGTTAACTGGGAATTTTTGAAAAAAAAAAAAAAAATTAAACGGGGCAAGTCCGCGCCCCGCCCCGTCTTAGGTGGGGCGGGGAGCGGAGAAGTGGGGGAGTGGTGGGGTGCCCCGCCCCGTTGCCAGAGTGTCACATTTTAAAACGTTAGATATATGAGTGCACCAATGGTATGTTGAGAAAATGAATGTCACACTTATAAACGATTGGGGACCTCTGATGGAATTTACCCTACCCTAAAATAAATTATTATCTATATGCTGAAAATACAATAAAGATGTTAAATCTTCTTCTTTAAGTTTATAAGAGTGTGTTTGGTATAGATTAAAATCAGATTAAAATTGAAAAACTAACCGTTATTGTTGACTTTTATTAGACGAGTGGACCCAATAACGGCCATATTTTCAATTTTAATTGAATTTTAAGCCGTACCAAACAAGCTCTTAGATAAGAGGTGAAGATTAACTTTTTATAATGCTAAAGCTTGTTCTTCGTATGCTTGATTCACAACTTATGTCATAAGCAACATATAAAATAAAAATGTTCAAGTCTTAGGGTGTGTTCGGTAGAGATTAAAATCAGATTAAAATTGAAAAACTAGCCGTTATTGTTGACTTTTATTAGACGAGTGGACCCAATAACGGCCATATTTTCAATTTTAATCTGCTTTTTAGCTCTACCAAAAAAGCTCTAAATTTTTAATGGTGGTTATATTGTCACAATATTTTTATCTGGTACACTACATTTTAATTGCAGTTAAATTCTTCAATATTTTATACTTGCACGCTGTAGCAATTATTTTCTTAATTTTTTTTAATTCTTATTTTCAATATTCCATTAATTAGTACGTCTCGTCCTTGATAATGATTTATATCAAAATATTGTATTTGCATACTTTAAAATGAGGGAAACATATTTTTTTCGCGCTTTCTTTTTATTATTTTGTTAAAAAAATGTGATGAGAAAATAAGTTATTTTACGTCATTTCAATGAACTTTTTGATATAAAAATGTTATTAAATATAAAATGTATTAACTAATGAAAGAATTGGAGATAAGAATTTTATGAACAATCGTTAAGGACATAAGTGATGAGCAAAAATTAAGAACTTTATGTATAATTAAAACTTGAAGCAAAAAATAAAAATTATAATGGGAATATATCCAAATTTTAATTCCGGCCCTTTAAATTTTAAAATAAAGTGATTATAAAGCAGAGAACTGAGAGAAGGCACTTTATAGATACGGGTAAGGTAACTTAGAAATTTTGACGCTTTGCAGAAAGTGTATTACCTATCGGTCAACAACCCGGGCCCACATCAACGTTCATACAAATATCATAGGGTTTCTGAAAGATAATTCCCAAACAAAGAGGCAGTTTTTTTCTACAATTCTAATCATAACAAATAAAATAAGAATTCATCCGTTGTAATTAATTTAACGAATGAAAAAAAAATGTGTTCTTAGTTCGAATTTAATTACAAATTTCAATGATATAGAATAAAGTTTGTATTTTAATTACAAATTCACTCTAATATATAGAAGTCGGACCCAAAAGGAGTTTTTGATTATTGACGGACGAGTAAAGAATCTATAAAAGTGTGTTTGATTGGTATGGAAAATATTTTCCTTAAAAAAGGAAAATTATGCATATTTTTAAAATTTGAAAAACATTTTTCATTGAAAAAAAATAGCAATCGAACATTTTAAAATAGAAATTTGAGTGAAAAACTAACATTTTTTCATAAAAAATAAATGCAATCAAACACTCTCTAAGTGTCTCAAATTTGAATTTTAAATTTCACTATGATATATATATAATGATGACAAAAAAGCCCGCCTCAACACTGATCCGCCCCGACGGGTGAGGCGGGGTGGGGTGGGACGAGGCGGGGTGGGGTGGGGGTGCCCCGCTCCAAAGTGCCCTGAACCCGCCCCGTGAAGAATTAAAAAATAATAATTAATTACAAATTTAAAAAAAAAATAGTTAATTGAAACTTTTTTAAATAAAAAAAAATCATAAACGGGACAGGAAATGGAGTAAGTCCGCGCCCCGAACCCGCCTCGCCCCGTTTAAGGTGGGACGGGGTGCGGGGGAGTTATAAATTTACTCTAGTATTGAATAGGGTATTTAGTCCCCGATTATTATAATTTTTTTCAAAACAAATGTTAAGAAATAGTTTTTTATGTAAAAATTATTTTATTGAAAAAATATGTGACCTTAATGTATTGAAGTCGGATCCAAAATAATGTTTTCGAAATATTGATAGATGAGTAACGCTTAGGAAATTAGAGACCTGCTTCTCGGAAATAGTCTAAATGTTGAGGAAATATGCATAAAGGGATTTCTGAAATCCATAAGAGATAGCATTTATACGTCGTCGTGTACAAATCAGTGACGTGAAAGATAGTAGAAGAGAGAATAATAATAATCATCATCATCATGATAATGATGATGCTATTGAGTCTATACAGGGATTATAACATCAACCTATGTTGTGTTAGACGATAGATTAAATGAAAATTGAAATTAAATGATTCATTTAATTACACTTATCGTTTAATGTCATATTAACGCTATATAAATTAGAGTTACAACCTTAGTGAAGCTAAAAAACACTACTTTAAAAAAAAATTATCTACTGTCACTGATATTTAACACCAGTATATGTGATAGTACTAGTGACATTAAATTAAATATTTAATAGGACATGATATACTAATACCTATACTCCCGCGAAATCGAAATCAGAATAGTCGATGATCTTCAAGTGATCTGATCTCCTGTATGTGAGCATGTAGCATTTTGTTCTCTATAAATACAGCATAACCCGTTCGATTGCTTTCCAATGATCTATTCTCGAGTTACTTAAATATCTTTTTTTTTTGGTACCCAGGTATCCCACATTAGTCAGACTAATTTCCTGAATCACCAGCCACCGGCCCCTCAATAACTGGCGGAGGTAAACCGCGGGTTATGCCCAAATTGACCAGGGTTCGAGCACCCCTTATACTCCTGACCCCAAAGGAGCCTTCCTCCATAGTTATTACATCACCAAGCTGCTCCAACCAATATTGATTATTACATCACTCAGCTGCTCCAACCAGGAATCGAACTCCCCACGCTGAGGTAGCAAGCCCAACAATACCATTTCCTTGCCAACTTCGATGTGCCCCGGGGGCAACTAAAATATTTTTGACATCGCAAGGGATTGTTAGCATTATTGATGTTGGAGCACCAATTTAACATGAAATTTAAATAAGTTTTATCATTTAATAATGTGCAATTACCAACTATGCTCAATTACATTATTCATTCTTACAAGGAACGCCACATGCTTACCCGACCCATTGTCCTAACCCATCCCACCCTCGTGACATGTTCTGAATTATAAAGCGTGTATTTGCATACCTCATAATGGCTTCACTTTTCAACAATATCCCACAAAAGGTTGAACCGTTTCAAACACACTTAAATTAGACGCAATTACGCACTACCAATGCCAATTCCCCCACATCTTCATCGTAATATCAAAGAAATAGAGACCCAAAACAGACATTTAAAACCATTAATTAAAATTACAATAAAGTAACTCTTCAGTTACACTCCCCAGAGTAACATGCAGCAATTTAAATCATGGTCCATTGAAAGAATTGAACCGGGCCTAATTT
>CAIGRR010178742.1:0-13275 GCA_903798365.1 Fraxinus sp. 1973-6204 | reverse complement strand
CGGTTGGTTAGTGGTTTAACCGGTTCACTTGCTTGCTTGAACAATTGATTCAACGGGATCGGACCAAGGTCCGATTCGGCGGTTCCCGGTCTGAACCAACCGGTCCGATCCGGTTTTAATAACTATGCCATGATGGATGACCCCCTGGGAAGTTTTCCCGGGGAGCGTGCGAGTGAGGACAAAGTATGCTGAAAAGACCCATGTTGGTACAGTGGGGATAGTACGTCATCGATCTAACGGCCGAGACGGCCCGTTAAGTGGGACCCGAGTCATTATACCATCACCATAACTGAATATGAAACTAGAGATATAAAACTGAATCCACTTGCACCATTTCTCCCCAAAACCATATTTCCTAAGCATATACAAAACAAATCTCCAGTTAACGTAATCATATGCCTTCTGAATATCGAGTTTACATAACATTCCTGGAACCCCCAATCGCAGTCTTGAGTCAATGCATTCGTTCGCTATAAGTACGGAATCCAAAATCGACGCCCTTTGACGAAGACATTCTGAAATTTAGACACCACCTTTCCCAGCCCTCCTTTAATCTATTCGTCAAAATCTTCGCAATAATCTTGTAAATCCCACTCACTTAGTCAATAGGACGAAAGTCCTTAATATCTGTCGCTCCCGATTTCTTGGGAATGAGCACAATAAATGTAGCATTGGCGCTTCGTAGGAATCTTCCACACTGAAAGAAATAGGAAATGACGTTTACAATGTCCGATCGCACCACCTCCCAGCAACCCTTATAGAATGAGAAAGAGAATCCATCGGGTTTTGGAGCCTTATCATCATCCATGCTGAAATATGCTGAAAAGACCCAAGTTGGTACAGTGGGGACAGTACGTCGTCGATCTAACGGCCGGGACAGCCCCAGTTAACGTGATCGTATGCTTTTTGAATATCGAGTTTACATAACATTCCTAGAACCCCCAATCGCAGTCTTGAGTCAATGCATTCGTTCGCTATAAGTACGGAATCCAAAATCTGACTCCCTTTGTCGAAGACATTTTGAAATTTAGACACCACTTTTTCCAGCACCTCCTTTAATCTATTCGCCAAAAATTTCGCAATAATCTTATAAACCCCACTCACTAAGCCAATAGGACGAAAGTCCTTAATATCTGTTGCTCCCGGTTTCTGGGGAATGAGCACAATAAATGTAGCATTTGCGCTTCGTAGGAATCTTCCCCACTGAAAGAAATAGGAAAGGACGTCTACAATGTCCGATCGCACCACCTCCCAGCAACCCTTATAGAATGAGAAAGNGAATCTTCCCCACTGAAAGAAATAGGAAAGGACGTCTACAATGTCCGATCGCACCACCTCCCAGCAACCCTTATTGAATGAGAAAGAGAATCCATCGGGTCCTGGAGCTTTATCATCATCCATACTGAACATCACCTCCCTAATTTCATCTCCCAAATGGTCTTTCCAACCATCCTCCTCTTCAAAAGTAGAAGTCTAGCCCCTCCAATTCTGGCCTCCAACCCAACTGCTCACTATACAGGGACCGGTAAAAACTTACCATATGGGTCTCGATATCATGTGGATCCTCATAAGTTATCCCATCAACCTCCAATATAGTGATTAGATTGTTGCACCTATTAGCTACCTTATGGAAAAATTGGGTGCATCTGTCTCCCTCTTTCAACTACTTGACCCTAGATTTCTGATGCCAAGCAATCTCCTCTATCTCCACCAACCTCTCAAACCCTTCCTTTAATTCTCCACGTCTCGCTCTATCATCCCCTCCTAATCCAGGATTTTCCTCCAACCTATCCAATTCCTCTATAACTTAAAAGACATTGATTTTTGCGAAAAGTGACATCGCTCACCACCTTTTCGCTCCACCTCTTAAGATCATGTTTTAAGGCCTTCAATTTTAGATCTAATACATAACTAGGAGACTCCATGAAGTCCTAGGATGCCCACCAATTCCGTACTCGTTCCTCAAAACCTTCTACTTTTAGCCACATCCTCTCAAATCTAAAAGGCCTTCTTCCACTGCGCCTTACGTTCCCAGATAGTAAGATGGGGAAATGATCAGAATACAACCTCCCCAGTCTCCTTTGCATGACCTCGGATACTTAGCCTCCCACTCTCCACACACCAAAAATCGATTTATTCGGAATAGAACAAGTTGGTCTCGGTTAGATGATCAAGTAAAGTCTCCCCCAATCAAAGGCAAATCCACCAACATTTTCCCCCTAATAAAGTCTGAAAAGTCCTCCATAGTCCCTGATAATCTCCCCCCCACTATACCTCTCATTGGGAAATCGAACTACATTAAAATCTCCTCCAATACACATTGGGAGGTTCCACTAATTCATCATCCCAGCCAACTCATTCCACAATCCACCTCTCCTCTCATAAGCATTTGGCCCATAAACTCCTGTAAACATCCAACGGAAGCTATCTCCAATATTTTTAAATGAAAGCGATAGAGAAAATAGCCCTTCACTAACCTCCTCCAAATCACAAACTCTAGTATTCCACATAACTAACATTCCTCCTGAAGCCCCCGATGACCCTGCAAACTGATACCCCACATGCTGACCCCCCCATAGACTGCGCACAGCCCTCGAAATGACCTCCAACTTTGTTTCTTGTAGGCATACAATGTCAGCCCTCTATCCCTTTAGATTCCGAACACCTAATCTTTTCCCAACTTCATTAAGCCCCCTCACCTTCCAACTAATTATTTTCGGAGTCATCTAAACAGCTCGTCATCCCTCCCCATATGGCCTCTCCTTGACTCTCCACCCTTGAGATCATAATTAACCGAGCATTCGAGACGCTTAAGTGCACGATCACCTTTTCTTCTTTTCTTGCCTCCTGATGTACCCAGCCCAATGTCCCTTATTGACCTCCAGGTCCTCGAATAATTGTACAAGCTTAGTTTCGTGCCCATCACATGACATACCTACCATCTTGCTGAAATCCAATTTTTTTTGAAGGACCCAACTCGACAGTCGAGGTCTAACGTCAGTTCCTTCAATCTTTGCCATACCCTCAACATGCATGGGATCAAAATAGCGTCCCTCCTCGTCCTCCATCCGAACCACATCACCGTATGTATATCCCTTCTCGGTTCTTCCAACCCACACTACTAAAGCATTATCATTCATTGGATCCCCTTTCTTTGGAGGCTTAGAAAATCTCCTACAATAGGTATTCACCACCCTAGTTGCCGAGTCTAGCTGCCCTTGCTGTTTCTTAGTAACCAAAGCTGAGCTATCACCCACCACAGTTCTGTTTTCGTGCTCACTATCCAACAATGATCCCTTTACAGGGGGAATCGTGTCCAGTCCACCCTCATTTGTAGGACGATTGATCGCTTCCAACAACTCCGAGTTCAGAATCGTAGTACCCGACTCCCTTGCCTCGCCCCGAGGTTCCGTCTCTTGAAACGGCTCGATCACTGAATCCCTTACAACCCTATCTGTTTCCTCCATCTCCCTTACTTCCATCACCGAAAGAATTTATCACTACAGTTCGCGTCTGAAATTCGCCTGAAAGCTCATCTAAGCCCACCCCACACCTATGACAATAAGTCTTCCTGGGACCCACTATAGACCTTTTTTCCATCACCTTGATCAAATAATCTAATTCCCTTTTCAATGCTTGAATGCGAGCCCGTAATTCTGCATTAGGGTCATTCCCCTCATTCTCCGCCCTTTCCTTACACAACAATTCTCGTTGATCAGCCTTTTTCGGTGTCCAAACGTTCACCGTCACATCGGTATAAGTCACCCCTGATCGCCTCTTGTCATCAACTATTCGACGTTTAGCCTTATCTCTTGAAACGAGTGAATCAACAACTGCTTGAAACACACGTGAAATCGATGCCCATCCTTCTCCATTCGCACCTTCCGACACCATCTCAACTCCTTTTCGATGCCTCTCCCCGTATTGAGCTATCATAAAAAACCTACCACGCTTGTTAGCACAACGTTGTGCCAAGAAGGCTCGAGAAGACTCATTAAACTTGGCGACGAATTCCTCCATCTTATCGGCCATCCTCAACTTGTCCATCATATTTACCATCCAAACGGCACCATATCGACCCATGCAAGTTGCACCCGATATCTTCGATCCTCATTCCAATAGCTTAATAAACCCTAATTCCGTAATAGACACAACAAACTCCTTTGCCTCAACTCGAAATTGTGAATTGAAGACCTTGATACCCTCCATGTAAGTCTATTCCCCTCTATTTTGAGCAAATGAACTAGTGGATGATGAAACCAATGGTCGGAATGGCCTCGGAGTAGCATGGTGGATCTGGGCAGTCCTCAGAGGCGGCGCATGTGCCGGTCCACGCGTCGGCCCACGCGCCTACACGTCAGCGCGATCGCCAGGCGCCTAACTTGCCGGACTCGGAATGGCCTGCACAGGACCCCAAACCGGCGCGTATGGTGGAAGGTTGGCCGGAAACGGTGGGATCGGGATTTGGCTGCCTTGAAACAGTTTGTTCTTCTCTTTCGCAGTAGCAATGATGGAATTGTTGCCTCCATGAGGAGAGCCACCATGAGCCGCCGACCGACGCCGGCAAGAGCGCCGTTCAAACCCATGCAACCAGGTCCCGGCGTTAGGTTTTCCGTCGACGATTGGGTTCCCGGACGAGAGGTTGGGTATTTATGGCGTGAGGCCGGTGGGGTTAGGTGGGTTGGTTTTGTGACCGGCACCGGGATGGCTGGCTGGGTTGGGTGGTGGGAGAAGGTGTTTGGATGTGGCGGGATCTTCCATATTGGTTGCTTGCAGAAATAAATGACTAGCCCAAAATGATCCCATATGTCAAGTCATATCAAGAAACTAAAGAGCTCTCTATCACACTGAATATCCAATGGCAATGTATGGTATGGATCTGAGTTTATTGTTGAATGCAAAAAGTCCAAAAGGCAGTGTGAAAGGAGCTAGGAAAGATTAAACTCCATAGAATCATTGTGTCACGTACTAATGTGAGTAAGTGGCGGAGTTTTTTTTTTTTTTTGGAAGGTTTATGGTATGATTTTTCTGAACTGAGCATGTTATGTTGACAGCGGACGATTTGAGCAGGCATAGAAGAGGATGTGAAGTTTCTGTAGAGTTGTGGAACTTTATAATCTTTGTATTTTGAGTGACGGTGGGGATGCCGGACTTAGTTGCTTTATTGAATCACTGTATAGTCGACTCCCTTTTCTTGGTATTATATATATTAAAAAGCCTTGGTGTTTCATTATGTGACTTCTTTGGATGGAACAAATAGAGTGAGTGAATAGATATCTTTCTAACACCTGTCATGTAAATAATTTGGTTTGCTCCTTTGTGGGGGTTTTAGTATATTTTGTCGTGACCTAGGTCCTTATAAGTGGTATTAGAGCCAACTTCATAATGCTATCCACTTGGGCAATTTGGGATTGTGGAGTAGGCCTTGAATTTGAAGCGGTGATGATGTGATATATTTAAGTTGTGATGTTTGTTACTGCCATCCCTCATGAGTTCTGTGGCAGTTATGTAATGGAAGGATATCAGCTGCTCATGCTTGTCACCATGGGCTTAAGCAGTTTGGGCCAGTAGATCAGAATCCAGCATCTTGCCTGGGGTGATAGTGAATCAGCTGAGTCCTTAAAGTGCAGACTTTGGCTTATGCTACTTACCCGTTATTTAGGAAATATATTTTGGAATAGAAAGTAACTTGGGAGCTCAACCTCTGTGCTGCAAGATACAGAAAAAACAGACTCCGAAGTATCCATATGAGAGCATATGCACGCAAAATGAATACAGAATGAGAAAAACGTCTCCAATATTTTCCACCTAAACTTCCTGACAAAATGATAATTCTTTTCTAGAAGAATACGAAGAGTATCTTGATAAAGCTTGTAATGTCTCAATTATGTAATCCTCTCGAATTTGTCCTGCCAATTGATCTAAAGTAGGCATTCTAACTATGAACAGTTTGTTAAGATTGGTATATTTTCAGAAGATGAGCTCTAGTGTTGATGGTATTCATCCTTCCCTTAATGCTGCTTCATCTCAATATCAGAGTGAATTGCTACCGCTGGCTGATGCCTGATGAAACTTTCCCCTCCACCCTCAATTTTCCAGTTGCTTCATCAATTTTATCTCCTGCTTTCATTCTCTTTGTCTTAACTTATTTGTGATCATCAGGTGATAGAAGAAGATGTCCAGCAGGAGTTGGAGGAGATGGAGAAAGCAACTGATATAGATGACATCTTGGGTTACAGATCTATGGCCGAACTTGAGCTAGAGGTAAGAACTATGCTTAGCATGCTCAGAAATTGTAGTCGAGTTCTGGTCCCGTTAGTTTCTTACATTTGAATCTTTGGTTGTTATCTTTATATTTTTGGTATATTTGGCAGCTAAGCTCTATCGAAGCCCTACTTTTTATCTAATACCAATTTACTTCCCTGTTATAAAAAGCACGAACGAAAAATAATAAAAGTGTCTATTTTGATTTTGAATAAATTGAACAGAAAGCTTTTTGTGAATGTTAGTCTCTTATTTTTAGGATTTTCTAGTGAATTCACCCTCCAGCCAAGAAAGCAATGCTGTAATTTTTGAAAAATCTCTGGAAGATAGTCGCCTTCCCAGCAAGCCCCGGGGATGGTTAAACTGGTTGTCCCGTGGGATGCTTGGTGCTGGTGGAACAGATGATTCTAGCCAATTTTCAGGTGTTATTTCCGATGACGTAATAAAGGTATGCATTTCCCTTTGGGCCTTGGCTTTTATTAATGATGTCGAGAAGTGGCGGTGTGAAATTATTTTGATAGTTTTGTTCTTTCTGAGAGTCTTAATTTTATCTGTGCAGGATATATATGAGGCAACAAAATTCCATCCTTCTCCTTTACTAAATGGCGACGTTTCCTTGATGGATGAAGTTTTCTTCTCTTCAATCAAGTTCAACATTCGTGAAATTTATGCGACACTTCAGAGTGTGTATGTGACTTATTTCTTGTACTTTGGAAGAAAATTTTAATAGAATTTTATATTTATTCGTCACTTACTTCTAGTTGTCCTCAAAGATATCAGTGCCTGCACTGAATTAGTTACTGATTTTTTTAAGGACTTCTAGAACCTTAAAAACACGTCTAGAATTTATTTTATGTGTTGAAAAAATTATGACCTGTGCTGGTGTTGCTGTTATCAACAACAAGGTAGATGGTGCTACAGATTAAATTGTTTGCGACAGATATCCGGGAATGCATTCTCGTGTCTCATAATACAAGCCTTTTTACCTTTGACAAAACATTTGCTTTCAATGTGCAATTTTTCAGTTATGTGCTTCATAAGATCATCATGGATACTGTTCTTTCCCCCCACAGTGCCTCGAATGCAGATTGCATCTCTTCTTATATATCTTCCACTGCATCTCTTTTTTCCTTTATAGTACTTGATGATCCCACATGTTCAATTAGTTTGCATTTTGATTGTGTTACTAAGCTGAGATTTTGATCTTCCTTCTGGCATCTGGTAACTAGTAGCTATCAATGCTGGCATTTTATTAGAGATCTATACATTTTTATTGTTTATTTGCATGTTACTATTGGGATTTGCATTATTATATATCACAATTTCTTCAGTTTGATCCTGAAAGCAACTTTTGTTACTGACATATACTTTGCAGTCATTATTGTTGTTATTAATGCATTAAGTCCATTGATGAGAAGGAGCTGGGGAAAGCTTTACCAAATTCCTACAGTGATAAATATGAGCGCAATTGAAATTCCAATATATAATAATTGTAATAATACTAAAAACATTATCAGAATCATAAACAACACACGTCATTAGTATTGTTTGCTGGGTTGCACCATTACTGGAATTGTATCTTTGGTTTTATTTATCCTCCATTTAAGGATGTATATAATGAAATTCTGATACCTATCATACTTAGGGACTTGGGCTGTGCTATTGCCAATGTGATGCTAGATGAGATTTCTGTTGAGGGCAAGCTCTGGGAGAAATCTGGAGTAGTTACTGCCTCAGTCAAGTCTCTGCAGTTGCTTAATCCATGTAACAATCAATTTATTTTATTAACAAAAAAGGTTCGTATAAATTTATTCCAGTCCTATATATGTTAATTTAATTCTATCTTCCATGAGAAAAGTTTTGAAACATGGATGCTAAACGTGAAAATCCAATACTGTGAAAAAAATAAGGGATGCTTTGATAAGTGTTGGTACCGATCGACTGTCTTTTCATGAGTGCATGGCTTCTTATTTTGGCATACTATTGAGTGTTGATTGTGTGATCAATGAAGAGCTAAGATGATTGCCATCTAGTGCATCTGCTTAATATTCTCTGGAGGTCGTATATTTAATAGGGTACTGGTATTCCATTTTCCGAAGCGTTAATATTACAGAATTTTGTAATTTCTTTGAATTCTGGAAAGCAAAATATTTGTTTGTTTTATAATATATTGCTGTCTTTTGAATATTTTGCTTGCACACGGGTAGCGTTTTCTAAAGGGCATCCAATAGTAAGAAGGTGGTTCGATGGTTTTAAATAATTTTATTGTGGGTCTTATTTCTTATTGAGTGCTGTATATCTTTGTTATAAGTTTTGATGCAATGCACCACTCACTGATCCAGTCCCATGGCAACTGTTCTTTCTGCTTTCCTCTCAACAAGTTTTGAAACTGCACAACTGCATATTTATAGTTGGAAGCATGATGGTAGTCTACATTACCAGCATCACAGTGGCATGACAAATTCTGATTTCATGGATTCAAGATACTATGGTCATACCCCGAACTTTGCCAATGTAGTGCAGCTTTGACCATAATATAGTGTAAAATTGCTACAATTTTAATCAGGATATACCAATTGCAAACTAGAGCATGCTCTGTCTAGAGGGTCAATTTTACAAGAGTATACATCACGAAAGTCCTTGTGTTTTTGTTTCTCATGTATTTGCTGGATGCACATTCTGATTAGACTTTAAATGATTGGTGTTGCAAACAGCCAATTTGATTTTCATTATTTTTCTCCTACTGAAACGATCACATATTTTAGAAATTCCTGCAATTAATAAACAAATGTTGTAGATTAATTGTTTCTGATATCTCTCATCAATAGTTCATTGCCCTTAATTGCTGCAGGTCTATTCTGAGGAAAATCTTCTTGAAATTCAGCCTTCTCTGAATATCAAAATTGACCTTTCCCCTACGAATTCTGATGTTAATTTATCAGTCAAGGTAGTCACTCTGTCCTCAGCTCTTAAGAGTTTTAGCTGTTCCAAAATTTGAGCTCAGTAATTTTCACCATTATTTCTCCTCATTCTTGTTTTGGAGATTATTGACTGGGGTTGATGACTTGTAACTTTTGTATTCAGGTTATACTTCATCCAACTGAGGTGATCTGTGATTCTGAGTTTCTTAGAAACATTGTGGATTATTTTCATGTCTGGAAACACTCGAGCTTTCAGCAGGAAAGGGTAAGTACACACGTGCATGCATGTATCTGTGTATATTTATCAAACCTCATGCTCGTAAAATTCTTTAGTTGACTTCTTTTGATGAGTTCATGCATTTGGTTTTTTTTTCCTTTTCCTTTTCTTTTTCTCTTATTACTAGGTTGGTTTTTCTTTAGTTTGCTTCTCACTTGATTTCTCTGTATAGGAAGTAGTACTTCTCCATATATTCCATTATTTCATGCATTTGATTGTTTTGCTTTTGGGAGGTCAGGTTTATGCCCCCTTACTTTTGTTCTCATAAGTTTGATTTTATATACGATCGGAGAATCCAAACCCTCATCAACCAAGGACTTTGAAAACCCACTAAAGCTGTGTTGGTGTTTTGCTTGAAAAAAAAAAAAGAACTATCATGTAAAGCTGCTTTATATGGATAAATAGGATGCCTTTTTGTGTGCTTCTGCCATGTGGTGTGCTCTTCCTATGTGTATCCAAGTTTTTGAGTTCTTTAAGACTTCACGGCTGCAAAATCTTTTGACAGTTATCATTCTCAACTTCTGCTCTGTTTTGATGGTTAAATACAATATTTGTTGTGAATCTATATGATATTATATTAGAGGCCCCTAGGTTAAAGATGGTGGATTAAGCTTCTTACCTGGTAGCAATATTGATCAACATGCAAAAGCTTTAATCTACAGCTAGAACTAAAAATCTAAAAGAAATGACACAACGGACTATTTATTTAAAAACTATGCTTGGTTTGACTTAATATGCAAAAAAAAGGGAAGAACGAAACACAGACAGAAAAAATATACAAGAAAGAAAAAGAGTGAAGTTCCCTGTCTGATATGTGCCGCCCGGAAATTGCAACATCAATTCAGGAATTTCTCTTTAGTTGTAGGGATGAAGGATTAAGGCACGCAAGGTTTGTTCACTTGTTCTCTTTTCTAATCTCTAATTCCTTTTTTTTTTTCCACATTTAGGGCTAGGTGTTGTTAAAAACAATCTAGAAAATCCTTCAAATTCTTTGGCTATGAAATATATCTATGCCAAAAAGTTGAGTTGGTAGCATGATATTAGGATTGCATGCCTCAATGTCCCAAGGCTTGTGCTCTAAGGCATGCATATGAGTTAGTCTAGGTTTAAGCCTTGACAAAGGGCATTTCAGGGTTCTAATGGAAGGGTTAAGCCTCAAAAGGTTACTGGCAAATAACTACATATAAGTTAGTCTTTTGGAGGCCAAGTTACACTGATAATTTAATAGTATCATGGATGCCAACTCAAACTGATAAGATAGAATTCACTGTAGTATTCTGACAATAAGGTTCTTGGAGCAACCTAATGGATGATAACGAGTATAACCTTTTGTAGTCAAACAATGTTTTCATGCCAGTTACTGACTGTTGCAGATTCTGATATCGCTGAATGGCATTGACAATCTCCATGCGCGACTTCTGTCAAAAATTGAGTATGTCACACATTTCTTGATATTAAATGGCTCTAGATTAAGTAGAACTGGAGTTTTATATATTTTCATTTGATTTGTCATCTGTATTTTCCCCCCTGGTTGTATTCTTCTTCTTATATCATTCTTTATGCAGTTATGTTTTATCAAATCGCCAAAAGTTGGTGTGGGATATTAATCTTCTTAATGCTGTCATCATTGTACCATGGGAAAATGCAAACTCTGAACCACACAAGATGGTATGTATATTTCATGAAATTGTTATGGGAAAATGTACTCCCTTCTATATGCCTGTCTCCCCGCCCCCCTCAAAGGAAAAAATGTCTTGTCAAACTAATATTAATATTGCAGCAAGGTTGTAAAGTTAGGATAGAAATGTTGGACTATTTTACGATCTAAAATAAAACAAGTAAAAACAAGATATCGTATGTATTCAATTAGTGTTTATGTGTACAGTAGCTTGGTACTGATCATGCTAATATAGCCATGCTCCAAATTAGAACTTATCATGTTAATTATTTTTTAAAAACAGCAGTATCAACCTTTCTATGGGTAACATGGATGGAAAGAACTGCAGAAATTTTGAATCAAAAACAAGTTATTTTGAGTTGTAGGAAAAAGGCAAAATTCTTGGCATCTTCATGGGCCTCTGTATATAACAGATTTTAAGAATGTTCCTCTTCCAATAATTTTTCACAATTGGAAAGAAGTATTTTCATTTTGACTTCTAGTTTAGTGAATTGTATATCTTATCCACCACGAATTGCAAATGTAGCTCTTTGATTAATAAATGTTTCTTATCATAAAATAAAGAACTTAGCTGAGTAAAAGATTTGAACCATGTTAAGTGAGGTAGTCATTCATAAAGAGTGTTCTTTTCGTTTTAAATGTTATAAACAGATAAACAGGTGCAAACAATGATACTTTTTTCCTATGATGCTATTAAACTATGCATATAATAGTGTTGGAAATTATAAAAATATATATAATAAAGTTCTCTTAACAATTACAAAGCAGAAAACCCTATTTATAGGTTAACATATAGCTCTAAAAAGGAAAGTTTCTATAGTAATCACACAATTAACTATTAAGAAAAATAATTTCACACAATTTGCAAAATATCACAGAGTAATTGTGATACCTCGAGTCTTAAATTCCAGTGTCACTAAAACTTGCTTAAGAGTTCAAGGTAACATAAAGAAAAGTTTGTATGGAATCATCGATGCAATAAAAAGACTAATGATTAAGAAAACGTTCATAAAAAAATCCAATCTTTTCGAAGCAAATTCGAGTGTCAATTAAGTTTAAGTTAAAGAGAAGAAAATGTCCAAAAACAAATAATCACTTAAAATCATAATCAGAAAAATTATTCCTTGACCATATTTAATAAATTCTGCCCGCAAGCTATCTCCTCACTTGACCTCCTCGAAACCGCTAGTTTCCTGTAACTGGAAAGGAGGGAGTGAGATAATAAACAGTAAGTTTACACCGTAAATTTGTAAATCATGTTGAGGGGAGAGGGGGGGGGGGATGTTTTATCAATTGCTACTACAGTCACTCCACCTATGGTATTGATTTCGATTGTCGCCTACTCAGACATAGGCTACTAAGCCAGTCGCACAAACTGTTGTTTATGACCTACTACTCGAGAACATCATGCGGAGACCGCAGTTACCTATCTCTGATGAGGAGATTTGAGGATCCTTCTGTCCTACATTAATTCGACTATAACATGTTCAATCTTAACTCTTACAAAATAACGAAGTCCAATCTCGTGATATCTTTTGCGTCTCTCTTTGTTGAGTTCTTTATAGGTTTGACTGTTAAAATCACGAGAAGAGGAAGATTCACGTTTACAATAATAGAACGACAAAAATGAAACTATAGTAGAATAAGAGATTTGGTAAAAATTTAGGTTAATTTGATTAAGTTGGGGCTTAGCTGGAAATTAGAAATAATAAAATCATATTTTGGGTTTGGACTAAATTAATTAGTTAGCAAATTTAGTTAGAAAAAATAAAATAATTTAATTTATTTAAGATAAAATTTTTTAAAAATTAGAGAGATTTTGTTCTTCATTTTTCGGTTCTGGGTTTAGAACCGAACCGAACCAAACCTGTCGGTAGAGCTGTCCGTGGGTCGGTTCGGTTCTGCTCGGTTCCAAAATTTTCGGGTATTTAATAAATGGACCCTTCGGGTCCAAATATAATTATGGAACCGTTCGGGTTCGGTTTGATTCAGTTCCTTTCGGTTCCATGCCATAATTAAATTTTTTAACATTTACAGCAACACTACATAAATATAACTAATGACATTTCATTCGTAACTTTTACAAATTAACGTAACCCAATTCAAAAATATATAAATATCTAGCTGTCGAATAA
>CAIGRR010178651.1:0-13747 GCA_903798365.1 Fraxinus sp. 1973-6204 | reverse complement strand
GTAATTTCCTAAGTTGAATGAATGAATATTCTTCTTCTTCCATGCATTTCTATCCGGTTCTATCTTCATTTTTAATTTCAGTTTCTGTCATTTTAATTTCTCAATGTCACGACTTTTATAAGTCATAACTTATTTCATTGTCACAAATCATAAATTTTATAAGTTAAAACTTATTTCATTGTCACAAACTCTTTCACGGTCACAAATCAAATATTTTATAGGTCACAAACTATTTCACGATCACAAATAAAGAAATTTATAGGTCACGATTTATTTATCAATCACAAAACACAAATTTTATTAATTACCATTCAAATTTAAAGTCACATATTATTTAATGGTCATATATTATCAATCACTTTTTCTTTATTGGTCATAATATCAAAAATTGGTCACAAACACTATTAATCCCACCACCTACCCCACCCAATTCCCGATCCACCATTGCACCAACCGAAAGCAATACAATCTCGCGACCACCACTATGACCAAACTACCATTTTCAACTTCAAAACCACAATCTCATCATTACAACCACCATTTTCAACTACAAAACCCCAATTATCATCGCGAAATATAACAAAAATCACTACAACCGTTAGATCCATTACCAACAAAAATCGCCGCCACCAACAGATCCAAGAAACCCACTCCGTCGTTGTCGCCACCACAACCACATGAAACCTTTGCCACCTCTACACCACCAACACAAAAATAACAGCCAAACCTGAGAAGGTGCACCGCCTAGAACCACTCCACCGATATCGCCATCATCACAAGGCCTGCACCAACTAACCACCACAATCACGACACCTTCGCCACCTCCACACCATCAACACCAGCACAATAATCTAAATACCAATTTATTCATGTGATTTCGTATAACTTAATTTAATAATTAATCTAATATCGAGATCATAATAAAAATAATTTTGGAGAAAATTCTTTTCGGTAATTAACAATCAATACAGCTGACGAATATCATTATTCAAAGACAAATGTCCATTAACATGTACATCTTATCCATTTAATTTCTGCACCTAACCACCTAATTTTATACACGAACTCATTATATTCTTCCAGTGTAGAATGTGGTTAATGGTTGCTGCTTCTCACTTGAATTTCCTCTCACCATATCCAACCTTCGACAACACATAAACAACATAATTAACGGTGGTGTTGGGGGGAGAGAGAGAGAGAGAGAGAGAGATGACACGAGCCAAAAATCAAAGGTTTGAAAGTTGACAAACACAGAAAGAATTCTCCTACAGAGTTGGCAGTTGACAGTGACGCGCAGGAAAGTGAACAGCGTGGGAGAAAAAACGGAACACATAAAACACACGTGGGAAATGAATTTTCTAGAACCATTAAAACCGCAACTTCCTATACTAACTACGGCCTACGGGCATCAGTCTGCCTTTATTTTTTTTCTTTTTCTGCTTTCAGAAATTTCTTTCTTCTCGACAAGTGAAAGGCCAAATTCTTATGCTTAAATGGGTTTTCTTTGAGATTAGACTTTCTTTACTTCTTGGATAAAAATATAGGGAAAAATTACCAAGATTTTGTTCAGTAGAGATTAAAATCGGATTAAAATTGAAAAACTAGCCGTTATTGTTGACTTTTATCAGACGAGTGAGACCCAATAACGACTATAATTTCAATTTTAATTGAATTTTAAGTCATACCGAACACGTCCTATAACTCATTTCAAAACTAAGATATAAAGGTTTAAAATTTTAAAAATAATTAATTAAAAATACATTTTATGAATTAAATATTATGTCACAATTCTATACAATTTGGTTACAAATTATCGAATTAATTGGTTACAAATAATTTCTCGATCAAATTAATCAAATTAATAGGTCATATATTACTCCTTAATCACAAATCACAAATTTTATAAGTCACCACTTATTTTACTATCATAAATTTTATAAGTCACAACTTTTTTCATTGTCTCAAACTATTTCACGGTCACAAATATTTTTTTTTATGAATAACAAACTATTTCACACAAATAAAAAAAAATTACAGTTCACAATTTATTTATCAATCTCAAGTCATAAAATTTATCGGTCACAAATCACAAATTTTATAAATTACGATTCAAGTTTTTATATCACGTATTATTTAATGGTCATAGGTTACCGATCACATTTTTTTAGTGGTCATAATATCATTAATTGGTCACAAACACTACTAATCCACCCCCTACCCCCACCCAATCCCTGATCCACCATTGCACCAACCGAAAGCAATGCAATCTCGCAGCCACCACTATGACCTAGCTACCATTTTCAACTTCAAAATCACCACTATCTCACCATTTTCAACTACAAAACCACCATTGTCATCGCTAGATCCACTGCCAAATCCAACAAAAATCACCACAACCGTCAAATTCACCCCCAACAAAAATCACCGCCACCAACAGATCCAAGAAACCCACTCCGTTGTTATTGCCACCATCACGATGCTGCCACCACCAACACCAACACCAACAAGCCACCACAACCACGACACCATCCGCCACCTCTACGCCACCAACACAAAAGCAACATCCAAACTTGAGAAGGTGCACCGCTTAGAACCACTCCACCGATGTCGCCATCACCACAAGGCCCCGACCAACTAGCCACCACAACCACGACACCATCGCCACCTCCACACCATCAACACCAGCACAAAAGTAACAACAAACCTAATTTCTAGTGCGCCTGAGAAGGCACGCCTCTTGAAACCACTCGTAATAAATAATTTTATTTACGAAACACTAAAATGTTGAGATTTTGAAACATAAAATAATTTTGAAACAAATATTTACTTAACACCTAGTCCACTCTTCACACAAGTGATTCTTTCTTCAACCAAACAAAAGTTGATTATTTTATAATTACATTAATACTAAATCAAGCCTAAGATCTTAGAATATAGGAGACATTTTATAATTTTGTATAATATATAGAAATTTTAATAAATCTTATATATTAACTCCGCTTTTTATGTACAAGCATGCCTATTATGTTAGTAAATTCATGATTTACGCTAGAATATAATTATTTGAACTATTAAAAATTCTACGATATTGAAAACCAAAAGACATATATGTTAGTGGTTGGTATGGAAAACTTTTAACATAGAATTTTTTGATGATAAGTAACGTAATTAATTAAATCAATTTAAATTGACTTAGTTGCAGTTGAATGTTTTTAAAATTGATTGAGAGATCATGTCACTATTTATTGATGAGATTAAATATCGGAGTCAGTCCCTTTCGCGTCTAGGGATTGAATAAGACCAAAATAGATTTGTTATGGTTTGGTCCAATTCAGTTCTCTTCGTCCTTTGAAAAAAAAAAAGAATAATAATTTTAAACCGATAAACTTTTGTGTAAATCTCTTATTTCACTTATGCTTCACGTACACGTGTAGAAAAATGTTGATTATTCATTTAATCTAAATACCAATTTATTCATGTGATTTCGTATAACTTAATTTAATAATTAATCTAATATCGAGATCATGATAAAAATAATTTTGGAGCAAATTCTTTTCGGTAATTAACAATCGATACAGCTGACGAATATCATTATTCAAAGACAAATGTCCATTAACATGTACATCTGATACATTTAATTTCTGCACCTAACCACCTAATTTTATACACGAACTCTTTATATTCTTCCAGTGTAGAATGTGGTTAATGGTTGCTGCTTCTCACTTGAATTTCCTCTCACCATATCCAATCTTCGACAACACATAAACAACATAATTAACGGTGGTGTTGGAGAGAGAGAGAGAGAGAGAGAGAGAGATGACACGAGGCAAAAATCAAAGGTTTGAAAGTTGACAAACACAGAATGAATTCTCCTACAGAAAGTTGGCAGTTGGCAGTTGACAGTGACACGCGCAGGAAAGTAAACAGCGTGGGAGAAAAAACGAAACACATAAAACACACGTGGGAAATGAATTTTCTAGAACCATTAAAACCGCAACTTCCTATACTAACTACGGCCTACGGGCATCAGTCTGTCTATTTTTTTTCTTTTTCTACTTTCTGAAATTTCTTTCATCTCGACAAGTGAAAGGCCAAATTCTTATGCTTAAATGGGTTTTCTTTGAGATTAGACTTTCTTTTCTTTTTGGATAAAAATTGTAGGGAAAAATTACTAAGACGGTTATATTTTCAATTTTAATTGGATTTTAAGAACTCATTTCAAAACTAAGATAAAATGTTTAAAATTTTAAAAATAAGATATTTATTAAATTTTATTTTTAAAATAATTAATTAAAAAAACATTTTATGAATTAAATATAATGTCACAATTCTATACAATTTGGTCACAAATTATCGAATCAATTGTTTACAAATAATTTCTCGATTACAATTAAAAAATTTATAGGTAATAAATTAATCAAATTAATAGGTCATATATTACTTCTTAATCACAAATCACAAATTTTATGAGTCACCACTTATTTTACTGTCATAAATCATATAAATTTTTTAAGTCACAAATTTTTTCATTGTCTCAAACTATTTCACGGTCACAAATAAAATTTTTTATGAATAACAAATTATTTCACCATCACAAATCAAAAATTTTACAGTTCACAATTTATTTATCGGTCACAAATAACAAATTTTATAAATTACAATTCAAGTTTTTATATCACATATTATTTAATGGTCATAGGTCACCGATCACATTTTTTTAGTGGTCATAATATCATTAATTGGTCACAAACACTACTAATCCCACCACCTACCCCCCAATCCCCGATCCAACATTGCACCAACCGAAAGCAATACAATCTCGCGACCACCACTATGACCTAACTACCATTTTCAACTTCAAAACCACCACCACCATCTCACCATTACAACCACCATTTTCAACTACAAAACCACCATTGTCATCGCTAGATCCACTGCCAAATCCAACAAAAATCACCACAATCGCCAAATCCACCACCAACAAAAACCACTGCCACCAACAGATCCAAGAAACCCACTCCGTTGTTATTGCCGCCACCACGGCCCCGCTGCCACCACCACCACCAACACCAACAAACCACCACAACCACGGCACCATTTGCCACCTCTACGCCACCAACACAAAAGCAACAGCCAAACTTGAGAAGGCGCACCGTCTAGAACCACTCCACCGATGTTGCCATCACAGCCCCAACCAACTAGCCACCACAACCACGACACCATCGCCACCTTCACGCCATCAACACCAACACAAAAGCAACAACCAAACCTAATTTCTAGTGTGCCTGAGAAGGCACATCGCTTGGAACCACTCCGTCGATATCGTTATCACCATGGTGCATGCCATTAACACCAACCTTAATATCCTAACCCAAAGCCACCAGATTTGCAGCAAACAGAGAGAAAGTGGTCAGAGTTTATGGTGTTAGATCTGCAGCAAATAGAGAAAAGTCTCTCCGATGGCCTCGCGTTGCGTGCATCTTCGCTCCGTTTCCTTCGACATCTTCGTCGGTGGTGATGGTGAGGTAGAGAGAATGAGAGGTAGAGTAGAGAGAGACTAAGAAGGAACAAACTCAATATGAATATTAGGGTTTGGGATGTGGGTATATAATTAATTGAATTTTATAATATTATTATTTAATATTAAAAATTGTATTATCATCTTATTTTTGTCTATATAAACTATAATTCTGATTTTTCAAATGCAATCTTTAAAAGTAGGCCTTGTAATTTCGACAAACTTGCATTCTAAGTTTTCTTTTCTTTCTGGATAAATAATTTAAAACAATTTTTGAATATATGTTACAATTTCCAATTAGGACATTATGCAATTATTTAATTTATAATTTTTTCCCCCATCATTTTATTCAGTCTCAAGTTAACTCACCAATAAATAAATAATGATACGGACAAGAAATTATACAAATAAATTTGATGTTAACTCACATTGTTATATACCGTGCCAATATTTCACTACTTTCCCAAGTTGATGGAACAAAAATATAAATTTAGTAATGTGTTAACCTTTAATATTTTCTAATGACATTGTAGTATAAAACCAGTGACTCCTAAAATTATTCAGCCTTTCAAAAATCAAATGGAACAAATGGAATTGTCCATTTTATTTTTATAGTCTTGCACTTCATGTTTGAACTAAACTCATGCCATTCAACCAGTTTATGGTAAACATTGCTTATTTTCTAAAATAAATTTAGCGTGATGTCCACGTAATAGTGAATTAATGTCATATTCTTCAATAAATTAAGTTACCCAATTTTATTGGATAATGACCAGTGCTGACAAATAACGATATCAAATTTTAAAGAATAATATATTCTCTAAAATAAATTTAGCGTGATGTCCACGTAATATTTTCTTTAATTAAATTAAAATACTTTTTCTCGACTTTTAGGTATACTAGTAAATTTCTCAAACTAATTAAATGCATGACCAAAAAAATGCTAGAAACCTTTTAATTTGAAAGTATGAAAGCTTTTTCAACTTTATGCACGAAATTTATTTTTATCTAACCTATGATTTCGTACCACGTAATGTATATATTTATGTTTGGTGTAGTTGAGCAGATTTAGGTATAAACATGTGAAAAATCAAGAACAAAGTTGGGACCAAATTGGTGGCAGACAGCTAGAGGTCGCACATAATTAATATCACATTAATCAAATGTTTATAATTCATTGTAGGTTGGTTAATGGTCTAGTCTAAATTGTTATAAACCACTCTTTTTTTAGTATGATGAAAATTGATTTTTTTTTTTTTAATAGCAATCTCTTACCTATTTTTTTCTGAAAGAAGTGACATTGCCTTTTTCTTAGGTCGGCCAAACATGTTCAAATTAAAAAAAGTCTTTCATGTTTTGATGTGATAAAATTGAAACTAGATTGAATCAAAATCAACCCCTATCCAAAATTTGAAAACTAGGGTCGAGTAAATGAATCTCAAATCAAGTCATGGTCAAATTAATCTGGATAGAAAATAAGACCTTTTATTTTTAAATAAATTTCTTTATTTTTCCTTCATTTGGATGATAGGAGATAATCTTAGATATCTTAAGAACATAGCAACACTTTGTCTTCTTTTCAAGCATGTCGTGTCTTTTAATCACAGCGTATATATCGGGGATTAGCCATATTTCACGAGAACATTCTTCGGTCTTGGTAAGGGGGAAGGGTTTACCCCTTAAGGAGTGGTCGAGTTGGTGAAGCAGGTGAATGTGGAGATTGAATGTCACGAGTTCGAATCCACTGTCAACACTTTCTTGGTCGAGCTGTTGCACCGGGTTTGCCTTATGCGGTTTATCTCTCCTGTGTGATTTGCGGGCTACTGCACATGGAGTGGGGTTTACCCAATGCGCACTCGTAGTGGTCGGGGCTTCGTCCCTTCAGGGTAGTCGGCGCTCCGCTGGCGGGTGGCGGCTGCGGGTTCCTACGTCATCAAATTTTGAAAACTAGGGTCGAGTAAATGAATCTCAAATCAAGTCATGGTCAAATTAATCTGGATAGAAAATAAGACCTTTTTATTTTTAAATAAATTTCTTTATTTTTCCTTCATTTGGATGATAGGAGATAATGTTAGATATCTTAAGAACATGGCTACACTTTGTCTTCTTTTCAAGCATGTCGTGTCTTTTAATCACAGCTTATATATCGGGGATTAGCCATAATTCACGAGAACATTCTTCGGTCTTAGTAAGGGGGAAGGGTTAACCTCTTCGGGGGTGGCCGAGTTGGTGAAGCAGGTGAACGCGGAGATCGAATGTCACGAGTTCGAATCCACTGCCAACATTTCCTTGGTCGAGCTTGTCGCACCGGGCTTACCTAATGCGGTTTATCTCTCTTGTGTGGTTTGCGGCTACTGCACATGGAGCGGGGTTTACCCAATGCGCACTCATAGTGGTCAGAGCTCCGTCCCTTCGGGTGGTCGGCGCTCTGCTGGCGGGTGGTCGGTTGCGAGTTCCTACGTCATCAAAAGGGGGCGGGGGGGTTAAGGATTTGTCCGGTGTTGTCTCTAGAAGCATATTTAGATGCAGATTATTGAACCCTAGCTTTGTGAGTCTTTAACTAACTTAATTAACAACCCGTTGATGTAACATAATTGGCACAATGACAACTGTTGGGTTTTTTGATACCCAATAAATCCGGGCGATGATGTAAAACCGATGTTGGATAATTATTATATCGACACCTAAGATTGATGACCCGACCCTAAAACTATATTGGACCATTGGAAGCAGTCTAATTAATTAAAGTTGCTCATGGCCCAATTTTCTCACTTGATTGGATGGCTCGTTTGGCCCACTATTTGTAGATTGATGACCCGACCCTAAAACTCTATTGGACCATTGGAAGCAGTCTAATTTAATTAGAGTTGCTCATGGCCCGATTTCTCACTTAATGGATGGCTCGTTAGGCCCACTCTTCGTTTCCTTGTTGGGCCGGCCCATCACTATGCCCTAAGTGAACCATATATATTTCCCGTTACTTGTCTTGGTCATTAGAGAAGTGTGGTTGTCTGGGAATAGAGAGAACTCGGCTGTCCCTTGTTTTTGCTTCTGTTCTTTGAAGTTTGCCTTGTGATCTTCTTGCCCTTTTAGCCTTTGTGGCTCGGCCTTTGTGGCTACAATCACCTTCCTCCTTGGTGTTCTATGTGGGCTTATTGGTAGCAACCTAAGTGAGAGGTTTGAAGGTTGTGTGTTATCTTCTTGAGGTGTCGATTGAGGTGTGGTGAAACTGAGCCCGGAACATTAAAATTGGAGAGCAAAACCTACAATAATGTCACATGACACTCTATCGTTTGTTAAGTTAAAATACAGTCAACCTTTTCATCTAATATTTTCCCTCCACATTATTTTATGTAGAATTTTTATGTATATGTAACATAATCTATGGAAGAATTTTTCAAGGATGATGCAACTTGTACGTCTTTTTGTCTACATCATGCTTGACGTCACTATTGTTGCCAAGCAATGATTGGTTGAAAAAAAAAATATTTTAACTGTCTAACGATGTATTATCACGTAGCAGAGTGTAAAATCTAGTGTACACCAAGCATAATTGATGGTCCAATAATATGTGAATCATGCTATATTACACCTTGATCTACACATTGGTTTACACTCCACGTATATGCAGATTTGGACACACCTTGGATTACATTTCTTTATGTGTCAAAAATCCGGTCATATATTGAAAAAAGCATTGTTAAAATTAATGCACCAAAATCTTTCAACTCATCAAGGTGTAAATCAAAGTGTCGACATTTATATATATGTAGCATGATCCTTCAATCAATTATTAAATTTTTAAAACTTTAGCCATTTGTACAGAAAGAAATCGCCAAAATTTCACCAGAAAAGAGACAACAGTGGATCCCACTGTGTATTTAAAAAGAAAAAAAATGTGCATGCCCCACCTTTGTGTGAGTGTTCTATTGCATTTCTAGTGATTTTATTTCTGTACGTACAACACATTTGAATTTTTAATACATAAGCAGTGTCAACTACAGTGTACATATTTAGATGCACAAGTAGACTTATTCATAAGAGTTTAGGTGATGGGCTCAAAGCAATGAATTGTCATCGAGAAGGAAAAAGAATAATGTTGCTTAAACAAGCTCAATGACAGGCCATATTTTGACAGACCGATTTGGCAATTTTTGATTGACAACTTTTTGTTTAACTGCAAATGAAAATTTGTCGAGTGAACGTGTGTTACAAAACTTTTGAGCATGTTTTTTTTAGCAGAATTAAGGGTCCGTTTGATAGCCTAGAAAATAAGTGAAAAAGAAAAACATTTTTTAACTTTAGCCAATTAAGAGTGTTTGATAGCACAAATTTTTCTTGTAAAATGTTTTCCACATTTTTCTAGGTACAATCCTTTGATGCACAAAAACTTGATTTTTTTTTCCCACCAATTTGGTGGGAAAACATTTTTCACCTTTTTTTCTTTTTTTTAATTTGCAATGGGAACAAATTCTAGATACAATAGTAAAAAAATCTCACTTTTATTAACAACTTCCATGCAAAACAAAGTCAAACGAATGATATTTAATATGACAATTTCTTTTTTCAAATTTTTTTACAATTGGAACAAATTTTAGACCCAATAATAGAATAAATTATCGATTTAATGGACAAATTCCATAAAAAACGGTCAAATGGACACCAAACTTTCAACATTTTCCATGGAAAATTATACTAATCAAACAATTAATTACAATTTCCAGTAAAACATTTTCTAGGAAAATCAATTCCTTGTAAAATATTTTCTTTCCATCCATTTGTCATCCTTACAATCAAACGGACCCTAAAGGAATATTCATTCCTTGCAACAATGGTTGAGCCAGCTGGAAATGTTGATGGAGTGCCAACTGGGTTAAGTATTGTAAATTGTGATTGATGTTGACGGCTGAAATCAATCTGGCGCACAACACTGGTGCCACATGATCACGTGCTCTCTATACTTCCAACGCCAAGGGTTCCATCCACTTGCGTTGCCCTTGGACCTAAAAGATTGAAATTTATAAATTTTCTGATAAATTTGTAAATTATGGCATTTAGCAACGGTTGGAGAGAAAATAATGTTTTGAATGGTGATTTTTTTGGAAAGTGCATGATTAAAGAGTAAGAAACAATCTTGAATTTACGTATAAAATATTTTATTGTGTGAATATGTAGTTGAAAATGAATATGAAAAATAAAAATATTTGTTTTAGTGGGGGAGCAGGTGGTATTGTTGCATAGGATTCCCAATGGAAAGAAACAGTGGCTAGGCACACGGGTTTGGATGAGGTGCTATTGGCCCACATACACTACACCAATCAGAAGGTAGCAGTTTGTCTACACAGTATTATATTCACTGCCACAAGGAATTCAAGTACAAGACAACTTCTTTTCACTAAATGCTTCGTTTTTGCTCTAAATCCGGCGCCAAGAGCATCTCTTGATAAGTTTTTTTTTAGATGAAAGGGTCATCACTTTAGTCTTTAGTGTTAATCTATGATGCATCGACACGAACACGTGTGTTCGACACGATACTTGTCGGATACGCTGATACGTGATTTTTAAAAAAAGTATCGACACGATACGTCATCGACACGTTGATTAAATTCTTAAAAATTCTTCATTTATGTAGTATAAATTTAGTTTTATACTTATTATTAATTTTTACTCTTGAAATCTTTTAAATATGAGTACTTATTTTTTACTTGTTAATAATTTTGAATTAACAATATATAATATTTCGAATATAAAAAGAAAAATGATTACGGTAGAGTGTCCGAGAAGTATCGGTATCGACTCGTGTCCGACACGCTACCCTAATTGAAGTGTCAGTGCTACAGAGGTGTTAATCAACTAACTTATTTATGTTAAAGTTCATATGCTTATGAGTAAAGTAGTAACTTTATTAGTAAATGAACTCTTTAAGCTTAGTCGAAACTTGAATATATACCAAATTCTTAAGTTTTTAGTAGTGAAAAGTCGAGACGGATTTTAAAGCTTCTAATTTTGAACTTCCATATGCAAGTTTTTGTTGGAGATTAAGTTTAACAATTTGTACTTTATTGTTTTGTTTCACAATTTTAGAGGGAAATACTATAAATGACGACCTTTGTGAGCTACTTCTAGAGTTCGGACATGAGAGCAATTAAGGAAGATCATAATTCATTCTTACTTGTTTGGTAGTATTTATAAACGAGTAAAACATATCTTTCAACCACGTCTTCTTTAAATTCATTGTCTATGAGGCTTAAAAGTTTATTGGTGGATAGCATGTCCCATAAAGAGCTTAAATTATAAGCTATTACGACTTGTTGAGATGTTAATTGACAATTGTGGTTAGGATCAAAATTTTATGCCACCGAGAATTTCAGTTATAGGGTGTGCTTTCAAACATACAAATAAAATTTCTAGATTCATTATGTGTCCAAGTCAACGTTGATAGGAGTGTCGGGATGATGACGAGTATATAAATAAATAAAGCAAAAAATGGCAAGAGAAATTTTTTATCAATTGCGGAAATAATGACGTGGAGCATGATTCCAAAGCCGATGAGAACTTCTATGATTAATAATAATTTGCATCCCATGCTAGAGTACTATCGAGTTGAATGAATTCAATAATAGAGGTGTATTGGCATTCCAACATTTCTTCTCCTTTCAGGACATATCCGAAAGAGAAATCAATACTTCTTTATCGTTAATATCTAAACTGATTGTCCGGCCATTCCTCATTCAAGATAGGCAGGAGGTAAGAGCCAACTTGATATTGATTACACTTGTAACACAATTTGATTTAGAATTAGAGTAACTTAATGTGAAAACAACCTTCTTGTATGATTCTTTAGATGAAACTATATACATGTCAAAACCAAAAGACTTTCAGGTTAAAGGTAAAGAACACTCATGGCCTGTTTGGGCCGAATTAAAATCTGATTTTAATCTAAGTTAAAGTCAAACAACAATATTAATTACATCTTTCATGGGTCCCACATTTTTTCAACCATACATTTCAAAAACTTCTATCACAATTCCCTAAAAATCTATTTTTAATCCCCACCAAACACCCTCCTAGTGTATCTATTAAACAAGTCCTTGTATGGCCTAAAACGGGCTCCAAGGAAATGGTATAAAATGTTTGATTCTTTTATACAAAGCCTAAAGTTTTAAAAAATTTGATTATGATCCCTGTTTTTATTTAAAAAAGGATGGAAATTTTGAATCATTATTCTTGTTCTTATATGTGTATGATATGTTTCTAACCGGTCACAATTCAGTTGCTTTAAATTTTATAAAAAAAAAAAACTAAAATTCGAATTTGAGATGAAAGATCTAGGACATGCTAGAAAGATATTAGGTTTGGAAATAAAAAGGGACCGACGAAATGAGAAACTGTTTTTTAATCCAGAAAGCTTATATTGAAAAAGTTAAAATTTGTTCTTTGCATGATGCAAAACCTGTTAATCTATCTTTGTCTGGAAATATGAAATTATCGATTGACCAATCACCCAAAAATGAAGATGAACTTAAAAGAATATTGCATGTGCCATATGCAAATGTTGTTGGATATGTTATGTATGTTCAAGGTTTGATATAGTTTATGTAGTAAGTGTACTAAGCAGATTTATGAGCAACCCAGATGAGCTTGTAACCCTTCGATACTTTTTAAATTCCTAATTTGATATACATGAGGGATCACATGATTTAGGTTTACTACATTGCCAAGTGTTGGCCCCCTATTGGAGGGGCGGCTGGCCCACCAGCCGCCCCTCCAATAGGGGGCCAACACTTGACAATGTAGTAATGGAGTTTGTACACTAGAAAGTACATGTAGCATGATCCAAAATTTAATTAGATACTTGATAAGCACACGGAACTTCGGACTCACGTTTAAAATTGATAAAACTGGTTTTAAGTTTAAAGGTTATGTTGACTCTGACTTTACTGGAAATTCTAATAATAGAAAGTCAATCATTGCATATTACTACGTGATAAATAACACCTACATTAGTTGGAAATCACAACTTCAGAAATAGGTTGCTTTATCCTCAACTGAAGCTACATTGCTGCTACAGAGGCAGTGAAAGAAGGTCTTTGGCTAATGGGTATGAATTAGAACATATAGAAAGTCAGGTGAAGTGTTCTGATAATGAAAGTGTCATTTTCTTAAGTAAAAATTCAATTTTTCATGATAGAATCAAACATATCAATGTTAAGTTTCATTTCATTAGAG
>CAIGRR010178573.1:0-11987 GCA_903798365.1 Fraxinus sp. 1973-6204 | reverse complement strand
TCAATTATTTATAATAAATCAGATCGTATTGATCTATATCCATATTTGATCCATTTAGTTAACAGATTATCGGATCCAAATCTTGATCGGGTTATCGAACTGAAACCCTAAATCCATCTCCCATTTATTTCGTCGGATTCGGATCAAAACTCAATCCATTGACAGCCCTAAAATAGATACATACATGCATTTTTTTTTTGAAAATTTAAATATGATTATGAATTCAAACTCTTTTTACATTAAAAATTGATATGATGTAATGAATTGAATCAAGTTAATATATTTAAAAAATCAAGTTTTTATCAATTCAAATTATTCATGCAAGGTGTTTGTAAAAATGAGAATGAGAAAAATGATGTTCTTTATTTCAGTTTTCCAAAATTGTCACAATTTGTTTCATTTTGAATTCTGTAAGGGAGTTGTCTCGTAGACGATGTAAGTGTAATATCGTAATTTTTATTTAAAATTATACATGACTATTTGTTTATTAAATGAAATAACTCACTCTATTTTTTTTATTGGTGTTTCCTGATATAGCACACCGATCAGGCTATGAACTTATTGCACGATCGGGTTCAAATATATCCAAGATCATTCAACATTCTTGGTCGAGTCATATTGAGCACCGAATTTCTACGTGCTGTTACCATTGAGTATCAATCACTCATATTTATGTGTAATGAGTACATTGTGCCCGAATATATGCTCGAGTGAGTCATATGGATGTGATCAAGTGTCGGAGGAAAGTCATTGGAGGGTTGTACGTATATGTACATTCCAATGATCGCGAATCATCACTGTTTTGCCATGGAGATCGTCTTTGCTGATTCTACTATATATGTGTACGACTTCTATTATTCCTCTTTGACACAGGATCAGCTCGAGCTTCACTTGGGTCCGGTGGCTGTGATTGTTCCTTTGATGACTAAACGAGCGGGGTGATTGTGCAGGACATACTAGCCATCGAGCGAGAAACGATGTTGGCGAAATAGTCAAAAGTGTAAGTATTTATAATTTTTTTTAATTTGAAAACTAAGTTTTTAGCTACACGGTACCGAACTGACACATTATTATTTAATTGCAGGGGCGATTGGACGTGTTTGCAATAAAGTACATTGAATTTTTGAGTATAGGANCGAAATAGTCAAAAGTGTAAGTATTTATAATTTTTTTTAATTTGAAAACTAAGTTTTTAGCTACACGGTACCGAACTGACACATTATTATTTAATTGCAGGGGCGATTGGACGTGTTTGCAATAAAGTACATTGAATTTTTGAGTAGAACACATAAGGTTGATGGAATCAACCAATCTTGGATACAAAATTGGAGGAAAAAGTTAGCGTGCGATTTGTACGAATTCAATTGTGATACATAAATATTGTATATTTAATTGTGAAATAATTATAAATATTGTAAAAAATGTAAATACTATGTATTTAGTTTTTATTTAATTGTAAATTAATTGTAAATATTGTAAAAAATGAAAATATTGTTCAATTATCAACGATATCATTACACATCCGTCTAATTGTCATTTAGGAAAATCTGACTTGTACAAAATTGATGAGTATACCTTATTGCTCTGTACCTGCCACAACTAAGGAGGTGGAGAAAACTCTCCGGTAGATGGTATCCTAGACGTATGTGGACATGCGGATCACGCGGTTCAACTTCGGATGACAACAAACTATTAAGTAGGAGAATATGGTCGGAAACTTCTCACTCGACTTCATTCGGTATATGAAATATAGTCTCATCATATACTGCTCTCCAATAATCAGCCGTGTTAAAAGGAGAGTATAAGGTTCTCACTGTAAAACCTCTATACATAGCCACTACGACTGTATGCTCACATGGAAAACTCTTCAACTGAAATTGACTACAAGTGCATGTGTTGTCAGTCAAGTCCACCATATATACCATATTACGTTTACATTTTACAGAGAAGCGAAACTTATCCAGTGGTTTCACAGTCAACTTTCTCAAAACCTCTGCAGCCTTGAAAAGTTTATCCTCCTGAACCTGGGATAGCACGCTCGTGCAACTTTGAGATTCCGCACGTTGGTCGTGAAACCACTGTTGCAACTTGTTACGAATATTCTCAATCATTGCTAGAATTGATAGCTCTCGATCCTTTTGAATAATGCATTAATGGACTCCGCATTATTTGACGTCATCATATTGTATCGACGGCTAGGAAAATGTGATTGCATCCAACGTTCAATCCTCATTTTTGTTAGATACTCTCACGTCGGGATTGATTTATTTAATATTTCCACTATGAATTTATTACACTATTCAACACTGTAAGTTTCGATCGCTCTCCTAAATAATGAAACGATGCATTTGCCCCGATACTTAGTCTTCAGGTTTCTTGTATATGATACATACAATACCCACGATATGCATTGAGAAAAATCTCAACGATACCATTTATTATAGACGGTCCCCGATCACTTACTAAGGCAATGTTCTCAACTTTCCTAATTACTTCCCTTAACTTTATGAAAAACCAACATATCAACAAATCACTCTCACTGTCGATTATGTCGAAGGCAAGAAGGTAAATTTGGATGTTGGCATCTTGACATGTAGCGATAATTAACTTGCCTTCGTATCTAACTTACAGAGTTGTACCATCAACTATAATTAGGGGTCGCATCATATTTCGAAATTCCTGAATGCATGTCCAATAGCCATGAAGAAAAACTTAAAGCAATTCTCGTCTCAATAAAAAATGCCGAGCCTGGATTATTCGTCCCCATATTATGGCAATACTTGGCCAATTTAGCATAGCTCTCCTTGGCAACGCGTATTCTTTGGCCTTCTAGACCTTCTGGTAGCTCATAACCACTACATACTCTCAACGGACGTCGTTAATGATGTCTGAAGGTCTGTAGATTGTCGTGGGTCGAGAAACTTAATGCATTATCTGCCGACCAATAAACCATGCTCGATCTTGCATGTGATCATTTCGACGAATTTTTACTTCGTAAGTATGTTCTCGTGTATACTTACGAACTACAAATAACTCATTTGTTTCCATCTTCATCGCTCACAAACGCCAACGGAAACTTTCGTCAATGCAGACAATCGTCAACAATGACTTATTTGATTTCTTCACTTTGAACTCAAAGTTGTATTTTAGTTCAATTCGGTGCACAGCTTTGTGCAAATCTTTTTTTGTTTCAAACAGTTGTTCAACATACAAAGCCTCATCATTGGAACCATACACGAAGAATTAGATGACGGTCCACTCGATCCAGCCTCTGAGCTCCTGCCCCACTAATGTCTCTGACAAGTAAATCAATCAAATCATTGTTTGTAAATTCATTTTCATTCTCGTTGTCATGAACTATCGACGGAATTCTGTGTGCAACAGCGAAATCACGATGAGGAACAACTATCTCGAGAATAACCACATCATTCTCACTAGCATCTCTACTGTATCCTAAAAATTATTGATATTGTGATCCACTCCATCCGAATCTTCGTGTTCATGTTTGACGATATTCTTGCTCACTAAAGTCAAGTAAAGAGGAGTCGTGTGTATTTTGTTCAATTCAAATAGATAATTCACTTCACCATTAGAAGCAACCTTCATAGGTGGAATCAGAATGGATGAATGTTGGTTGAATTGAAATCTCAGTTCTGCATCGTACCGAGAAGGATCGAGCTTGTTTTGTAAATCATGACACATTTCCGTATATGATATAATCGATGTTATGGAAATTAGAATATCACCACATATATCACTCATCCATTTTCATACCCATTGATCTTTTTCATCCAAGTGAAATCACAAAAGTAACAAATTGAAATTACAACCATATCTGCACGACGAAACATAATTTTTAATTATAAGAAAAAATGTCAAAAAATATGTCCAACCATTGGACAACAAAATAAAAAAAAAATAAAGCATTAACAGTCAGGGTAATAGCTAGTTGCCTAAGGTTGTTAAGACTAATCAGAATCATTGCCATGAATATACAAAAGATAAATTTTATTCTTGTTTATATTTAAAAAAAATTATAGATCTATTAAAAAGGTTCAGAATTATAGATCCATTAACAGTCAGGGTAATAACGAGGTTTAGTTATGGACATCTTTGTCTATTAACATTCAAAAGGTCATTGTAGAAATATACAATTGTTGAAAATTCAAAGTAAAAATTATGGGGTTTGACCAAATCAATTTTAAAAGTATCCCCTTTTTTGTTTCTCCTCTCACTTGGGTCAGGATTTCTGCAGCTTAGGTTGTAAATGAATGGTGAAGGGATGGAAACGATGCTTAGTTGATGTTGGAATGAGAGAGAAAAGCTTATAGGACAATGGTGATTGGGGTCATAGGATAAGCATCCAAGATATATGTTGTGTGGCTGTAATGAAAAATTTAATTCATTAGTTTTCTTATTTATTTTTAATTGATAAATGATGAGGCAAATCGGTAAAACAGGGGCAACTATATCGGTGTATGACTTAACCGGCTGGGTTGTTGGTTATTTTATTTTTTTAACTAGACAGTTTATACCAGGTGACCGGATCGATTAATCCCACTGACCAATCCAATTTTAATAACATTAAATATTACTCTGTCACAAAAATAAAAAAAACTGGCCTTCACAAACAAATAAAACATTATTTTATGACTCCCACTTGTTTGATTTTTGGCAAGCTCGATTAGTTTAACATGCGAAGTGCGTAAGAACTTTGACATCAGCAGTTTTTGCACTAATTTTTTGGCCATTTTGGATCATACTTGCATTATTCTATTTCTAATTAATGTGCAATGCCTAATATTTCTACATTAATTAATGATTAAGGTGTAATTAATTCATGTATTTCCTTTAATAGTAATGATTAAACCCCCCCTTCCCCTTTCTTGTTATATTGTTATGAATAGGGGACACAACTCTTTTGACTCCAATTAGAGTACCGCATGTGGATTAGGACTACACGTGCGTTACGTCTTGTTTCATAGGTACCCTTCTCCTATAATACAACACACACTTAAAAGGTAAAAGGCATGGTTTTAGTTTACTCTCTAAATTTTGATCAAAACTATACTTATCTCTTTAAGATGCAATCCCCATAACTATGTACCTATAGTTGACTTGATCGTTGGAATATCAACGATCGTTAGCCCCTTGTCTCTATGACTTAGTGATCTTGGTGTCTAATGATTATGCATACTAATAACATACAGATTGATAAGAGTTGTGGTTGGAAATTCGTTGATAATTGAGTTTTAACAATATTTTAGGTCAACAAATTTCATGCATGTATATATGTACACATACTATTACAAACATATTAACTTAAACAAGTATTTTATAAAAGACTATCAACTTAATATCTAACAAGTAACTTATATGCATGTTTAGCGTTGTGTCGTATGCAATTCATCAAGGATGCATCAAGGAAGAAATGCACAAATATTTGATCAAATCAAAATTGTAATTCAACAAATTCTAATGTATGAACATCATTTTGGGAAAAAAAAGTATCACTTCTTGAAAAGAAGACCTTAAACCAAATCCACGATTAGGTGGGCTTTGTAGGCATGAACATTCCTTCGCAACTTATTTTCTACAAGAGTACAATGTGAACAAAGAACACGCAAACAAGAACTTTTCTTATCACACGCTAGAATTTGTTTAACCCAAAAATTTCTCAAGATATTAATAACAAAGTCAATTATTTAAGTATGAGCCACTTGGTTGGCCAAAGCTGGAAAAAACTTAGCCAACTGACAGCCATTATCACAAGTAGCCTATTCTTAAAACGATTTGACTTTCATGAAAGGGATAAAGAGAGATGCCATGTAAGAGGAGGGCTGAGTAAAGTCAAAATATTCAAATCCAAGTTCACCAATTGTATTTATTAAAATAATATCCTAGCTCTAGTTGCATATCAAGTACTTACTCTGACATAGAAGTCAATACAGGCTCATGGTTCAAATCCAAGTTCACCAATTGTATTTATTAAAATAATATCCTAGCTCTAGTTGCATATCAAGTACTTATTCTGACATAGAAGTCAATACAGGCTCATGGTTCATTAGATAGGATTAAAGACGAGACGTATAGTGCTAACAATATATACGAAAATGTAAAAGGAGACGAAACGTCAAGTAGTGGAGATCCAGTGACAGACAGAAAGACAGAAAGGAGAGTTAGACTGGAATGCAAGAATGAATCTAAAAAAGGAACCCGATATTTGTTTTCCGTTAATTTCCACTTGAAGATCTTTTGCAGAGACGACCCTACTATGGAATTTTATTTTACTTATTCACAATGGTATGAACAAATATGTTGATTTTTTATTTTTTTTTTTGGGATGAAAATACATGAATAAGTGTTGACCAATTATTTTATCTCAGCAAGTAAACGGCACCGCGTACATCATTATCATGGCAGATTTTATTATGCAAAGTCTAAGTTTCAAACATTATGAACAAATTGGAAAAAAAGAATTAAGACAAGGATCCATCTAACAATGGCTTCCAAAAGACAAGCTGCAAATGTTTTTTCTCCCCCCATTCCACCATATATATCCACCTTCATCTTCTGCAATTTAACACGGAATTATACATATTCTCTCAATATCTCTCTATCTAAATCTCATTCTGTCTGATACCCACAAGACTAAAAATGAAGCCATCTTCATTTGACACCTCCTTAACTCCATGTAGGTTGACTATTTACAAGGACTCCCATACTATGACCAAATTGAAGCCAAAGATTCGCATAATTCACATTGTTGCCCCAGAAATCATAAAAACTGATGTCGAAAATTTTCGGGAGCTTGTACAAAGACTTACAGGCAAACCTACTGCAGAAGTTAAAGGTACTACAAAGGAGAAACATGAAGTTAAAGGAAGTATAAAGGAGAGTAATGTTCAATCGAAATTGTTATGCACTTGCTGCAGCAAACCAAAGAAGAACGAGGAATCAGCTGAAGATATTGTGAAGGAGAGTGAAGGAGAAATATATGGGGACTTTCCAAATGGATTTTTGAGGTTTCCTGCAGATATTGATGACTTCTTCAATAATCAAGAGGAGAGTGAATTATCTATACCCCAGTTTGAATCTTCTCAAATCAACATGTTTGGGGTTGGGGAAATACATCTTTGCTAGAAGACATATGTGCATAAATTACGATTTTTTTATTTTCCCTTCAGAAACATTGCATTCTCACACCAAATTTGATTGCTGACGACCGTGTTTATCTCTATAAGAACACGGCCGCGTCCTAACAAAGATGGAGTATTTCTATTGACTGGTCCTGGGTGTTGGGAATCTACTTATGCATGCGCAGCGGAATTAAACGATTTTTCGATTCCCAAACAGGATTCGCATTGTGTTTAGATAGAAACTGTGATAGAAATAATACCTGTGATGAATTCGGCACACTCTTTTGCTGATTCACGACCTCCAATGCTTTTCTTGAACTTCACAGATCACGAACTGCAATCCAAGCTGTCCTGATATTGATGACTTCTTCAATAATCAAGAGGAGAGTGAATTATCTATACCCCAGTTTGAATCTTCTCAAATCAACATGTTTGGGGTTGGGGAAATACATCTTTGCTAGAAGACATATGTGCATAAATTACGATTTCTTTATTTTCCCTTCAGAAACATTGCATTCTCACACCAAATTTGATTGCTGAAGCTGAAGACCGTGTTTATCTCTATAAGAACACGGCCGCGTCCTAACAAAGATGGAGTATTTCTATTGACTGGTCCTGGTTACTCTATATCTTTTGAATTATTCATTTTCTTTCACGGGACACGTTTTGGTTTCTGGTGAGAATGGTGCATTAGCATTCTTTAAACCATAGATCTTCAATTAACTCATACTGTATTTGGTTAGTTAGCTTTGTAAAGTGTTTGTAACCTTGTAGTGTGGTTTAATGTTTGATTTCAAATTTTGAAGGTGACTGTGATTTGGTTGCATTGTCTCTTTGATAAAATCTGATTATCTTAATTTGATTTGTTCATTATTATTGCATGAAATGTTTGGACAACGCATATATTGTAATAGTTTGTTTTAGTGGGGTATATTAATTACTAATATTGACTTCAAAATTTGTCCGATCGATTGGTCAACAAAATTCAGACCATCTCCTCGTCCACATAGTCATCACTTGTACGCTGCAACGTACGTGCAAAGGTCATCGTCCAAGAAAAAGGTCCAACGATCCTTCACACTTCAATGATCAAGTTAACTATCGAAATGAGATATAATAAGTGCAATGAGTGAGACGAGATTTGGCTAGGTTTTTAGTGAGCACACATTAGGTACAAAATGAACTTACATATATATAGAGGAGGAATAATGTTCAAGAGGGACCAAGCCAAGAAGATGTTGCTTGATTTGATCGATCCAATTCAATTGACATCATCATTCCTGAGTTGGCTATTGTGGGATCTCCTTCGTCACATGAATGCCATGTAAGTTATAGATGTAATAATAGTCCTCTAAGCGTAAGTCATACATTTATGTGTGATCGAACTTTGAAATATAAGTTGTCAACTAGGTGATGGTTGACCGTGGAAAGATGAATACTTGCAAATAGTCTACGAGATGAGGATTTACCAATAGCCTCTAAAATTTGAGTCACTCCCAATAAACGAGAACTTATTAATTACCTCTGAAATATGAGTCTAATCCGAATAGGCCCTGACTTACAAATTACGTTGAAAGTAAACGAACGAGCTTGGATTTCCTCGAAGAAACAAGGCTTTCTAGTTAACATCGGAAGAAGTAAAGCTAAGGGCTTATGAACCAACCTCGAAGAGACTAGACTTTGCGGCCAACCTAGAAAGATAGCTATCACATCACGATCTACCAAAATCTCGACAGTATCTAGACTAAACCAACCTGAAATACAAGTTAGGCTCCATTTACACCCCCCAAAAAAAATACTCATAACAATAAAGTGAAATAATGATATATCAAACTTCTCCAAAACATAATAAATATGGAGTTAGCCCATCAGGTCATATGACCACATATCATAGGGGATAATATGCTTGCACAATTTAAAGTAACATGTTGCTGGTGTGAAGCAAGTAAAATGCTATCAATATTAAAATGATAATCTAGATAACATGACACACATATTGATAGTTGTGAAAATAACATTATGATATGCTAGCAGTAATAATACAATATTAGTATGATAATAGTATTACAATAGTTCCCTAAGTTAATTTGAACTTATCATTTATGGTAAGCATTGGACTTGTAAAATGTAAAAAATTATGGCGTGAATAACAATCATCACGCAAGACAAAAAATTTTAATGATTAGAGGAATATATAGAACAATTGTTGACCTACGTCAATGCAAAGACTTATTAAAGCACTAGCTCAGTTTATATCCTAATCACACTTCTTAAGCTGGATATGAATCTCAAGCTAGCTCGTCATGATTCCAGAATGGAACATCTAGCTCAGTTCGGCTCGACGTAGCATCTAGCTTAGTTAGACATATTTTTAGGAGAAAGAATCAACCACGGTCATTTGGGAGACACCATCATTACACTCTGATTTCACCCATTCCAAGGCTGAAACCATATAATCCATGTCTTTTCAAAACAAGAGGCTACCATCATGAGGCACCCAAATTGTGATCAGCCACAATTTTGCATTGATTACCTCTCACCTTAGCTTCATCATGACACATGGAGGCCGACCTCAACAACCAATCAAAATTAGGTTAGTGGCATACACATTAAGGTCAGCACTATAGCTAATTTGATGTAAAGCCATGCAATTTGCCAATTTTTGTCTATAAAAAGGATTGTGATGGTCCTCCCCAGAAGAGAGGAAAAACACTCATGTCGTATACACTCCCAGATCTTTCTAATTAATACAAACATCTTCTTTTTATTATAAATTTAGCTCAACTTCACTATTTCAACATAATCTTACTATTTGAGCTCGAATTACCTCTCACAAATCATCAATTAAGTTGACAAAATTGACCTAGTCATTTTTTGACAACAACAATCATCTTGTGACGCTAGAAATAAATAAAACAACCATCTCGTGCAAGTTAAATGAGACAAATTCCCTTGAGAAAATAATTTGGCTCTTCCGTTGAAGAATAAGTAGAGCCACAATCTAGCGAAGCGAGGCATCTCATGAAGTGAGGAATAAGTATAATCGTCTTTTGTGATGAGATATTTTGCAAAGCAAAATAAAGATCTCTCATGACGAGTGTTAGGTTCAATGTTGTAATTGGCATATTTGTAAACAAAATGGTCTTAATTGAACACTTATAAAAAGTTAAGGACATGGATGCAATTTTTGTATAGATGAGTTATGTTAGGGTTAGAGGTTGAAAATAAGGAAAATGCGGCGCCATAATTTCGCTAGATTGTCGCCATGACTTGGTTCGAGAGGCAGAAACATAAACATTGTCGCCCGCCTTTCGCCTTGCCGTCGCTCGAGCAAAATACTCCCTCGTTCAAGCGATATATTTATGTAGCCAGACCTAATTTGTGATTTTGAAGAGTTTTACACGGCCCATAACACCTAAGCGTCCATAACTATAAATACAAATGTCTGTGACAAATTTTGGGTGGTTGTCTTATTGTGCCTCATTAGGACAACATATTCATGTCTTTTTTTGAGAGATCCAAGGACACTTTTTATTGGTGGAATCATTCATATTATTCTTGGGATCCGGCAATCGAGTTTTGAAAAAATATCAAATTGAAGAATCCAAAACACCTACTTCCAAAACATCCTTAGAAAGGTACTTTCTCAGTTGAATCTCAGAGGCTGCTGGAGGTTGAGAGATGTTGGATTGTAAGCACGGGAAAAGCACAAGAGTTTAAGATTCTTGGAAGTCAACTTTGAAGAGACAATTGAAGAAGATCGGGAGTCTGGAATTTACAGCGGATCTTGGAAGCTAAGTAGGTAGATCGGGAGATCTAGCAGGTTGGCTAGATAGTATCTACGGTAGCTGATCATGAGTCGAAGGAACAACAGATCTTGGAGATTATAGGAAGTACAACAGTGAGAACTAGTGGAATTTGTTAGGCTGGAAACATACTGCAATCATATTGTCTATAGTTGAGGCAACTGGCTTGATCCCATAGTTTTTACTGAGTTGGGTTTCTCCATCATCAATATTGGTGTTATTTATTACTTTCCATATTACAAACTGTGACAACTCAATTTAGGATAATTGGACTTTTTGTTTAACCATCTAGAAACAATTTGACTTGTTGTTTGTTAATTGTATAAATCCGCACGTAAGGTCAAACCTAGTTAGTAAACTACGTAAATTTCAATTGGTATTAGAGCCTTAATTCGAATCCTGACCTTATATTTCTAGATGAGTAATNTTTAGGATAATTGGACTTTTTGTTTAACCATCTAGAAACAATTTGACTTGTTGTTTGTTAATTGTATAAATCCGCACGTAAGGTCAAACCTAGTTAGTAAACTACGTAAATTTCAATTGGTATTAGAGCCTTAATTCGAATCCTGACCTTATATTTCTAGATAAGTAATTCATTATCCGTCCCGCCATATTTTGATGGTAATAATTATACTTATTGGAAGTTAGAATGAGAGCTTTCCTAAAATCTATAGATAAGCGGATTTGGTTGAGTGTGGTGAATGGTTGGAGTGCCCCTAGAACAACCGTAGACAACGTAGTGACCCCCACTCCCATTGCTAATTGGACTAGGATGAATTTAGATGAATGTAACTGTAACGTCCGCTTGTACTTTGAAAGTTGGTAGGTTAAAGTGATATATATTAAAATCATATTATTTGGGCCAAATATTTAAATTTAGACCGAGTGATAAGAAGCATATCAATATTGGGCTAATTGTGTAACTCGTAATTAATCATGTATATTAGAAAAAGTTTAATCGGATAAGTTAGACCCAAAATATTACAGTTTATAGAAGTGGTTATTATTTTTTTTAATTAAATATTGTATTTAAAATGGT
>CAIGRR010178541.1:0-14982 GCA_903798365.1 Fraxinus sp. 1973-6204 | reverse complement strand
ACCAAATGCCTTGATTATGTCCAAAACACTTATTTGGAAGAATTTGACTTTTGAAAAGGGATTATTAACTTAGTTAAGTTCTAGAGATTGAAGCAATCAAACTATGAAGAATCCTTATTTATTGACATATTGACTAGCGATTAGTGAGATTTACCTAAACTAGAGAGGTGATGATAGTATAAAATTCAACCTTAGTTCACACACTTGAAAAGAGCGAAAATAATAAGTTTGGGGGTGTGTGAATCTTATGAGTGATGAAATAATATATTTGACCATTGAGGATTGGGAATTGAAACAACTTATAAATTCATAATGCGATACTTAATTCTTCACACACACAAACATAGATTTTACATTGTAAAGGTAGATTTTAATTTTTGTATTGTGATTTTGAAGCTGTGATTTGATTCAATATTATGATTTCAATCCTTAGATAAAAGGTCAGGTTAGTTAACTAAATCTTTTTGCTTTGCTTGATTGACTGGCCACCAATTAGTGAATTGACATTGCATGTTTGTGTGTTTGTTATGTTTTAGTTTTGTTTGAGGACAAACAAAGAGTCAAGTTTGGGGGTGTGATAAATGTAGTTTTTATACTTATTCGCGACGCTAAATCATGATATTTTTTTGTCTTTTGAATAAGATTCTACCTAATTTATGTTAAAATGTATTTTGTAGGCAAAATTTTATGTTTAAAGAAGAATTGAAGAAAAGAATGCAAAATAGCGAAGAAAGGACAAAATTTAGAGTATGAGGGCTAAATTGTATTATTTAGAAAGAATGATGACTTGGAGACAAACACCACAATAACGGGCTTCAACTTGGGCTTTTGGCTAGAAGATATATATACCCACATTCACACGGAAGAAAGAGCAGCAGCCATTAGAGGAGAAAAAAGGGCAATTTTTGGGAATAAAACAAAGAGGCTAAAAGTATATATTGATTCACGTACAAAAAAAGGTAGCCACAGGAAAAAACAAGGGCAGCGATTAATGTACACAAAAACACACACGCAGCAGGGAAAAGAAAACACACGCAATAGGAAGGAAAGTCAAACGTAGAGAAAAGAAAGGGAAAGGGAAAGGGAAAAGAAATTGCAAACACCAGAAATTTTCACGTTTTGTCAATTTTGGGAGATGTCTTTCCACTTTTGCGTATTTAAATTCAACATTATGAGTGACTAAATATTTTTATGTTAGGATTGATTATGTAATTTAGGTTTTTATTGTATATTTAATTTCAAGATTTTCATGTCATTTTAATACTTGTTAATTAATTATTGTGTGTTTAATGTTTTAATTGTCCGCTCAACAATTAATTGATTTAGGGATAATACTGAGACCGGGAGGTAATGTATAATTCTAGTTCGTTCAATAATTGACATAAGCATTATAAGAGATCGAGAGATAATTGTAAGCTATGCGATTTTTTTTTAATTCCTATAGATTAATGTGTTCATATGTGTGTGAATTTACATAGAGATATAGTAAGTTTGAACATATGAATAGAATTAGTGTTGCTTGAGAGAGATCACTAAATACAATAGGTTAATTCAATCGTTGGCACGTATGAAAAATGGTAGAATAAATTATAATTAAATGTATGATAAATAACCTAAGTGAAATCAAAAAATCCTAACTATCTAATCACATAATCTTTTCTACAGTTTTAATTCGAGTTGGTTATTTTATTTAGTAGAATTTCGCTTTGCAAACAAAACTTGATTTGTTCATTAGTTACTTTGTTAATTTAAATTGAAGCTAGGTTAATTTAAAATTTTATAGCAGATAGTAGTCTTTGTGGCACGATATTCGGACTTGATAAATTCACTTTATTGCTTATCACGATCCATACACTTGCGAAATCTCACGAATAGTTACTTTCCTTGTCTTTCAACTTTTGAACTTGCGGAATTTCACATGAAAGTTTGTTCTCCATTGAGTTCTTTGTAGTTCGAGAACATTACTTTGTCGGCACAAATGTGGGGAGTAGCTTTAGTGTCAATCCATCATTCTCTATGATTTTCCAACGCTGTTACATTCAGATACAATAGCGGACAAGCTCATTTCTTGTATCCCTTCAGATAATGTGTCTCCTTCAGTCACAATTACTTGCACATTTTTCTTAGGCTTGCGATACTCACTTGCATGATGTTCCGCTTTCCCTAGCTGTAGCAATTGCCTTTGAATTTCTTAGCACTCTTGTTATTGCCTCTCTTGGTGCATTGTCTGGGAGTTTTATTTTTTTGCTGATTCTTGAATCAAATTCTACTAAATTGGCCTTTGCTTACCCAAATTGAATGCCAGATTTCCTTTCGGTCTTTCTACTATCTTTTTCAATATTTAGTCGGACAATAAGTTATTTCAAATTCATCTTATTGCATTTGTGTTTGATAGGGATGGCAAAAATACTTGCACACTGGGGTTTGGCCTTGAAAAAGTTTGAGCCAGACAAGATCAAGTCAGCTCGGCTCGTAAAGGCCCGAGTCGAAAGGTCTACCAGCCCGGGCCTAAAAAAGCTCGAACTTGTTTTGCTCGAGTCGAGCCCGAGCTTTGAGTTCCGGCTCCTGACTCAACTCGACTTGTTGACATGGCTAGTTTTTGAGATGATTTTTAAATCTATCCATAAAGGATGGAGTTTCTCGATGATAGTAGTAACTTGAAATGACTCATTCAATTTCATATTTTTGGCATGTATGTCATGTAGAAGAAACTACAGTTCTTAGACTTGACTAAGGACGGTCTTAGAGTCTATCATCTTGTAGTTGATGAACTTTTCGACAATGAATTTCTTCGTTTCGACATCCTCTATTTTGTACTTTTTCTCCAAGGATTCACAAATTTCTTTTGCAAACTTCATAGCACTATAAACACCATACAATGTGTTGTTCAATCCATTTAGGATACTTTTTGCACAAATAGTTCGAGTGCTTCCATGTATCTAACGCAATCATTGACTCTCGATTATTCTCTCCTTTTACGGTAAGAGGATCTTCTGTAAGGAATCTTGCCATGTTCAAATTAGAGAGATAGAACAATATCTTTTGTTTCCATTTCTTGAAATCCACACTACTGAATTTCTCCGATTTTTCTATATATAGGGTACATGAATAGTTTGAAGCGGAAAAACCATTGGTGAAAGTGCACTTGTTGTACTATTTGTGGTTTTACTAGAATTAGTCCCATTGGTATCCATTTCTGTTACAAAAATAGAAGTTTAGTAAATCAAAATAATGAAAAGAATAGCAAAGTATTTGCTATTCAAGAGAACCTAAAGATGAAGAAGAATCATAATATAACAAGCAAAAACAACAGAAAATTCGTCTTAATTTTGTTGGTGGATGTGTTTGAATTAGCAAATTATATTCTGATATATTAAAAAGAAAAAAAACTACTTACTTGTAAATCAAGACAAGTGTTTAATGCTATCTTTTTAATACAAATTTGCCTCGCCAAGATGCTCATTATATATGACAATCGTCTCCCAAAATTCAACGATTCTCTCCTTACAGTAGAAACACTTCAAATGACAAGAAATAACAAACTCGAAATTGAAAAGCACTCTCTAGTTTGAAAGAATTCATGATGCAATAAAACTATGATTTTGCAATGGATTGATGTAATCTACAATATATTAAAAGGGAAGATTGAGGAGAAGCTTTTGAATACCCAATTTACACTTACATATTTAGCTACATATCTAATATACCCTTATTTAATTTTAGTTTCGTTAATAATTAATTCAATATGAAATTAAAAAATTCCTTTTATTTTCCATTTGTTAATAATTCCCTAAATTAATATTTTTAATATTATATTAATTTTTACCAACAACTTTTATTATAAAAATATAACTTAAATTTCTCCCCTCGATTGATTTATCCAGTTTTTTTAAAAAAATAACATCCATATTTCGTTATCTAAATGGATATTTCATTTGATTGTTTCACACATATCATAACAACTAAATAATATATTTAATGTAATACAAATAATGCATACAAAATGTTACTATATATTTGATAAAATTTAATTTTATGTTCTATTTACCCTTATTTAAAAATTGCTTTAATTAATAGTTACATATGAATCCCCATGATACTTAAATTCAGATAAAAACGGAATACTAAATAATAGGGTAATTATATTTCCACTAAGAATTTTAATAACTACACAACATTATAACTGCAATAAACTTTTATAATCTTTACTTATTTTCACACTTAAGTCCTCAATTATTTTTGCTATATTCTTATAATTATTTGAAACTAAATAAGTTATTATAACATTATAATATATGTTCAAATTGTAAACATCCACATTTAACATTAACAGATTAAAAATTCCAATGTACAAAAAAATACGATGAAGAAAGATGGTGAGAGTCTGTTGATGCTACATTTTTAAATTTCTTGTCAATGTAGAGCATGTGAAAATGATTGAGATATGATTATTTTTATGATTAATTATTAATGTAAATAAATTAGAGGAGAGATGCAGAGCTGCTTTGTGTTAGTACATACACTATATAATAAACAAATTAAGTTCATTATCTATAATATATTAAATATTATAATAAATGTGAATCATTTTTTGAATGATTCCTACCCTGCTATAATTCAATTATTTTAATAATATTTTACTTTTTGTTTTTCAATATATATTTAATTTATTTAACTATTTAGTTATCAATAATGTACATATACATTTGACATATTCATTTCCCCCTTATATTTTCATTAATATTCACATTCATATAATTAATATTTATCTTCATTTATGCGTTATTAATTCTAATTATAAGTTAATTGTAATTTCACATTCAAGAATGCATTTCATTATTCACGTTCATGTATGCTAATTAACATTCAATTTTATTTAATTAAAAATTAAATAAATGGTTTAATATTCATTGTCACATATATATTCTCTGGTAAATTCAAAATTAATTAATATTTACGCATATTCAAATATTAATTTTATAGTATTTATAAACATTTCATAATAATGTAAAATACATGTTCAATGTTGACTGGCAGCTATAAAAAATCAACACTTTTTATTTTAGAACAAATCAGTTGTGGACTAAAGTTTCTCAAAACTCGAAAATAGCCTAGATGATATTTATGCATGTGAACGTATTTACCCAATTTTTGGCGTTTAACAAAATTTGAAATGTTAATTATAATTAGCATATGTCGCTGCATCACATTGGCATATGAACACAATTACATTATTGATAAAGACATGTTGCATGATATATTTGTATGTTATGTCCTATATTTGCTATATAATTTTTTCGACATTGATAAATAACTTACTAAACTAATGTATCAATGCATTTTTATTTTGTATGCTACAAACATCACATATGAATACATCATCGTCGAAAACACTAACAGAAATGAGGTCTGATTCATCAATAAATCAACAAAATGAGTCAGGTCGTCAGTTTAATTTGAAAAATATTAACTTTTTCCGTTTTATTAATTGTTAATGTATATTTTTGTTGTCATATNTATGCTACAAACATCACATATGAATACATCATCGTCGAAAACACTAACAGAAATGAGGTCTGATTCATCAATAAATCAACAAAATGAGTCAGGTCGTCAGTTTAATTTGAAAAATATTAACTTTTTCCGTTTTATTAATTGTTAATGTATATTTTTGTTGTCATATCTTAAATTTATTTTCATATTTGTAGGATTGATGTTACTAAACAAAGATAGCAATTATATCTTTATAAGACAAATGAATGCATTTGAAGATCTGTGGAATAGAAAAGTATCCGTACCTCGAAAATGTTCCATTAAGATCTACAACAATAAGAACGACCATGTTAAAGTTTTAAAAAATTAATTTTTGTATAATGGGAATGTATTATATAATGTCAAAATTAGCCAATACTTTTCTTATAGAGGTTTCACTATTAGACTAATATGTTATTATTTTTATAATATTTTTGGGGAAGTAATTTCCAAACTATATTGTTTAAAGACACAATCGAAAAGTTCTTTCCCATGCTTGAGAAAGGAAAAAACACACCGACTTCGAAATGGAAAAATAAGAGTAATCAACCCTTATTCAACATTTTTAAATTATATACATAATTTCATAAAAACTTTTATTCACACACACACACTATGAATTTTTTATTTATAATAATTTCTTGTATGGATTTTTTTTAATTACTTGTAAGCGAAATTTTAGTTATAAGTAATTATTTGCATAAAAGTGACTTTCTTAACTTAATTTTTTTCTTTAACAACATCAATTACTTCAACTCCATTTAAAAAATAAATATTATGCATATCATTAATTCGATAAATAAGATGTATAACGTACGTGCTTACTACTACTGTAATCAAAGCGTGTGATTATTAATGAATTAGAATCAATAAGGGGATCCAATTTATAGAGGTTGAGGAGTTATGGTAAGAGAGATAGCCTCATAAATCAACATGTTTCACAAACAGACATACCTATTCAGATCGCTTGCTAACCATCCATCCACCACTCGAGTGGATTTTCCAGTAACTCGATCGCTCGTTGCAGGCAAGGCGTCCTCTCGAGCAATCGATTTAATTTGAATTTCCAGAATTAGTTAATTCCAAAATTCCACTTTTATACTTCAATTTATCATTCATTCCAAATTGGTTTTGTAAATTCAAATATGGTACGATCATCTACTCAAGGAGTAGAATGCATTTGATTATTCATATGTACGAACTTACTACCAGAAACTATCCAAATATTTGATCAAGGTTGATGCAAAAATCACTTTTTAACTTTTATGCCTGTAATTTTAATCCATTCCAATAAACTTTTTAACATTGAATACAGGGTCGAGCACCACATCATGATCATCTAGGTCCATTACTTAAGTGGACATGTTACATTTACACGAGTTCAACCAACACAAGTTACAACAAAATAGAAAATCACGTTTTCATTTTTTATAAATTGTCTCAATTACTTCTTGAGAAATTGTTTCAAGACTTCCACATGCAGCACTTTGCCAAAAACCCTCACGGGATTGCTCTATCTGGACTGGCAGAAAACAAGCAAAGACAGAAAGATTGTAACAACACTGAGCAAAGAAAGAAAAATAACATCAAACTAATAGAGGGTGACATATCGAAGACCAAAATGAGAAGAGAGGCTGGCCATAGTCAAATAGAGCGGCATCCAGAATTTATTTGGAGGCAGTGACAAAGAGCAAGAACCAAAATAAGCTTGGATATTATTCTTATCAAACTCATTTATTTAAACAATATACATCTACACAATTTTTATATATATATCATATTCTAAATCTATCCCTATTATAATTTCATTTTTTTCTTTCTTAAAAACAACAATGTATTCATCTCCGTTACATATAATATCAACATTCTCACAATTCAATAATTAATTCCATTGATAAAAAATGATAAGATGGGATTTTATGAACCATAAACCCCTATAAATATCGTCACCCTCAATGTCACATAGACTCTATTATTTTATTATAATCAAACATAATAATTTGAAGGACTTGTAGCATTTATTCCATTAAAAGGGGAAAAAATTGGCATTTTGCCGATCAGTGGCGGACCCAGCATCGAGGGTCAGCCCAGGCGGACAACGGCGTTGACCAGTCAACGTCGATAAAAATAAGATCGTTTATTAATATTTAATTATATAATATTAAAAATCGTTCCATAATCTACAATTGCAAGTGTACAGCATAAATCAATGAACTCGTTTCACGTAATCTCATACGACTAATTTCTCTACTAATTTCTCAAAATCTCACTTCAAATTTATGAACTTGTTTCAAATCAAAATCAAAGTGCAAAAGTGCCAACATTCATAAATCAAAGTGCAAATTCAAATTTCCTATAAATTCAATTCCAAATCTAATTTCAATTTCCCCCGGTTCCATATCCAATTCCAAATTTCCAATTCTCCCAATTCCAATTCTAATTCCAATATCATTTCCAAATCCAATTTTAATTTTCCGCCAATTCCTGGTTTATTATTTTCTAATTGGAGCATGTAATTTATTAAAGAATAATCGAAGATTAAAAAAAAAAAGGTTCCAATTCATAAATCATATGTGAAATAACACTAAATACTATCATAAATCATGATTTCTTAACTCATATATAGAAAAAACACCCAAAACAAAACAAAAATGAAAACAGAAAACTCACGGGCACGTTAACGTAAAGTGAGGAAGTCAGCTCACTAGCTCCGGAAGCTGGCCCGTAACACCCGTTCAGGCGTTCACAAGTACGACTGGCGTTTGGCAGCCGCCGGTCGGTGGTGGTGATGATTCATCGGCAGAGTCGCGAACGGGACAAAAAATCCAATCGCCACAGGAACTATAATTTTGGTTTAATTGAATTGGGGGAAAATGGGTTAGGCACTTGGGCTACACTTATATATAATTAACTATTGGGCTGCCAAATAAATGGCCTAACCCAATTACAAAATAAAAAAAAGGCCTCCCAAGTTAGAAATTGCCCCATTACAAAATAAAAATAAACATAGGCTGGGAGGCTGGGCAACGGCCCAATTCAAAAAATAAAATAAAATAAAATAGAAAGTGAAGAGGAAGAAGACGAACCAGATCCATTTCTAGAAAACCAGGCGCGCCGGTCATCCCTGTCTTCTTCCCAAAGGCCAGAACTGTTCCGGCGGAGCCCAGCACGCGCGGCCGCCCCCCCGGCCGGGTGCTGGGTCCGCCACTGTTGCCGATCACCATGAAAACAAGAAAAAGATGCACTTCTCTATAAAATATTGAAAAACAAGTCTTCTTTCTGTGCTTGCCTTATGTGGAACATCAAACACTAGAATAGTATTCCAAAAAAATTGAGCCCTTGTTTTGTGGGGATTAAAATTAGACTTTTAGTAGATTTTGATAAAAGTTTATAAAATGTACGGTTAAAAAACTGTGAGACCTATGAAATATGTGGTTCAAATTAATTGTCAACATTCACTTATATTAAAATCTAAAGTTTAATCCCCCACCAATCTGGGGCTATATCACTTTCTTCAATAAATTTTAATAATTTATTCTATAGAACTGGATTCAACCTACATGAACAATGAAGTTGACATTTATGCAATTTGAATATATTTATAATATGAAGTTCCTCAAAAGCAATTGTTATAGTACCATTAGAAAGATGCCATTCTCCATCTCTTACAAATTGTACCACTAAAGTGCAAAATGAAACTAGAATAAAAAAAGATGAAATAAGAACAAGTAAATAAAAAAAAAATTACATTCAAAATAAAACAAAACAAAAGACAATGACACTAGAATATAACCATCTAACTAGGGAAAATCCATATTATTTATTAAAGAGGAAATTGCACTAAATATCATTTTTTCACTTTGCATTTTCAAAAATGTCACCTTTTTAAAGCTTTTGCAAGATTGTCATTTTTGGATATTTTTGCCCCTTTAGAGAATTTAAATATCCAATACATTCTTGAGTTGAAAAGTTGTACAAAAAGTAAAATTGAAAATCAATCACCTCACAATTGCAGGGACGGACCGGGGCCTAGATTTTGATTTTTTTTTTTTTTAAATATGAAATGAAATTCTAACCCTCATCCTCATTGAGTCATTTCTCCTCTCCTTTCCTTTCCTCTCTGAGCTCTATCCCATCTAGCCACACTTACAACGCAGTAGTCTCTCGTACTCTCCGCCCGTCCTCTCTCCCACAGCTGACGACAGTCACTACAACAGAAATTCAGAGGCAATAGATATATATTCAGTCTCTCTCTATCTCTTATTATTACACAGAATGATTAAACACTGATAGATTGATAGATACATTGTTCCTGAATCATAGCTGTAACAAGGTAATTTTTCTTTTATTAGAATTTTTATAAATATGTTTGAATGTTCTTCAAGGTGTGTGTTTGTGTCATGAACTCCTGGGTTTGTTATTTGGCGAGAGTTTTTTTGAAATGAATTTGTGTGGAAATAATTTGATTTCATTAATATTTTTTAACTATTTTTGTTTCTATTAGTCTTCTTTTGAAAGTTTTAATGTTTATTTTGACCTTTGCTTTTTCTTAATCTCTCCTTTTGGATGAGATGTCAATTGTCAAAGCAAAGAGGGATTTCAAGTCACCTTTTTTGAAAAAAATAAATAAATATTAATTTTGGAAGCATCTGTAGATTGCTTGTTGGAAGGGGTTGAACAAAATGAACCCCATAAAATTCAATAAATTCATCTTATACTTAACAAAATTGACAAGTAAAATGTGAATTCTGATGAAATTTTGCAGGCATTGAATGGTATATATCTATTGCCTCTGAGTTTCTGATTTTCTAATATATTGAACTTTACCGTTCCAGACAGCACACCGCAGTAATTGTCGGTAGATGAAAAAATATCGACAGATGAACCGTCGTGACCCGATAATTGAAATCAATTTTTCTCGACACATTACAGTTCCACATGTCGAACATTGGTTTATTCGAACTAATATATGCATTTCGCATTAACATGTACGAAATATTATGAACCACAATGTTTTCAATTATTTTTGTAGATGTGTAATATATTGTTTTGTGTTTTATGATTTTCGTATTACATGATATTCATTTTTAGTTATTCGTTTTATTTCGTTATATGATATTTGTTGGGCAGTGGATCCTCGAACTTCTGCATTTTGCTCCTGGAATCCCACTTGTCGTAGTCAGCACCAAACTAAGTATGTTTCTATACAAGAGGTTCCAGTTAGTCTACAATTTTCTATTGAAATAGTCATAGTTGTGTTTTTTCATCTCTGCTCATCCTGTAGGGAAAATAAATGAGCTAAAAATTGACTTCTATTTATCTTCTAAATTTGGCATTTTTCAAATTTGATTGTGCCCCACTAATTAAAAATGTTTATGTCTTCCACTGTAGATAAGGACTCGAGTTTGGGTAGCAGCCCAAGTAAGCAATTATATCGGTAAACAAGTTCAACTCATCACAGTCCAAGGTAAAAAGGCGAATTTGCTTTAAATTTTATTGTTTTGATTTTAAAATAGTGGCGAAAAAAAATGAATTGTGTTGATTTTGATACCAAACTAACTTAGTTGAATGAGCATGATGTTCTTGATAATCTACAAAAACGATATGGTCTGAATGAAATTTATGTGAGCTCCTTAGGGAAGTATGTTCATTATTTAAATTTGGAAGTGTTCTTTAATTGATTATATTAATTAGTCTTTGCATCTATATGTTTTGAAACTAAGCTAAGCTTGTCATAAAAGGAGAAAGCAATGCACAATCAGTCATTATTGTCGCACATTCTGCTAAATCTACTTACACATTTTTTTTTCAAATACAGAAAGTTTAATTGCATTATTACAAGGATTGGGAAGAATTTGATTTTCTGTATTTACAAGACGAGTGTATTTATTAGCTCATCTTGTGCTTCTTAATTTGGTTATTGTGGAATTTACTCATTTCATTTGAAAACAAAGGAATAAATACAGATACACGACAAAAATGAAATCAAGAAATTTAAAATTTTGAAAATAATAATTTAACGTTAGTTCTGATTTTGATGTTCTAACAAAGTTAAACTCTTAAAGCATGAGTTAAAGTGTTGAAAATTATGTGAGTTCTTAGTGAAGAGATTTACTAATTTCATGAGATGGGATAAAGTTGAATTATGATATAAGTTTTCTTATGTACTCATTAATTGAGGTTTACTGTCTTTCCTTTTTCATTGTTCTTCAATTTTCTGTATTTTCTTGTTAAATCTGTGTGCAAACGACTATTTGACTTCGAAAATCCTAGTAACACAAATAGAAGAGGATGATGTTGGAAGTACAACTTTGTGTTCTGAACTAAGAATCCATATTTGTGGTTGTCGTTGACAGTGAAGCGATTTGGACATCTAGTAGTTGAGGATCATCTGAAGCGCTCCTAGCGGACATAGATTTTTTATTAAACCACTATAAATTGGTAATCCGACGTTCTTCCCGTTCATCTTTGGTTAGATAAGATGTAACATTGATAATCCCTGTAATTGTTTATTTCTCTCATTGTGATTTGAAATTTACGATTTGAAATTTGAAATCCTTAATTTTAGATTCTGAATTTCAAGTGTGTACTGAATTTTTATTGGGTAGAGTGTAGAGGTCGTCGGACCAATATATATGGTAGAGCTAATAATAGCAAAACGAGCTGCATCTAATGAACTTGATTTCATACTATATTAGAATTTTATAATTACATATAATAAACTTGTGTTACTATTATGTCGTTGAAGATCTTATTCTTCATTGAGTTATAAATAACTAGTGTTCTAAAATGCACGTATAGGAGCGATGTACGGGCAAAACACTTTAACTGGAAACTTTAAGCGAATTAAGCGGATTGATCTTACTAATCGGATTGAAAGGATATGAACCTAGAAAAGATATGAAATAAGAGGTGATTTCATTTTGTATTGTTCATCGTTGTGAACTGTAGTTCTCGACAGTTCACCGCAGAAATTCTCGACAGATGGGAGAATCTTGACAAATGAACTATCGAGAACCGAAAGTTCTTCTCAACTTTTCTCGACACATGACAGTTCCACATGTCGAACGTTGGTTCATCCGAGCGTAATATGTGTATTTCGTGTTAACATGTACGAAATATTGTGCATCACATTTTTTTCATTTGTTTTCGTGCAGTTGTAATATATTTTTTTGTGTGTTCTGATTTTCGTACTACTATTGATATTCGTTTTATTTCCTTATATGATATTCGTATTATTTCGTTAAATTATGTTTCGTAATTTGTTGTTGTACCACATATCACGATTTGATATTTTTTTCTTTTTCTTGCTGTACCCTACAAAAGAGACGGATTTCAAATTCCTAGTTCCGAAAAATGTAAGATTGTGGGCTGGCATTTCGCAACGAAGCAACCTGAAGTACGTAAAAAGGGTCATGGATCATTTGGATGAGTGGCAGCGCCATTTGGAAAATATTCATGTATAATCGTCCCGTTAGTTGCTTAAATTTCACGTACTGTAAACTTGAGAATTATGTAAGAGTAGCAGAAAAATTGTTAAAATGATGTCGAATGTAGATTTGGGGCCATGGATCCTTCAATTGTGACTGAAACATTTTTATGTATATAGCAAAATGTTGCACATGTTATCCATGTTGTCTATAGTTGGGGTACTATTTTGTGGTTGGAATGCGAAGACATGCAGTGAATAAATATGTTCACGAATCATCATCGAACACTTAAGGTGATGTATGATTTTTGCGACCTATTGGTGCATCAATTTGTTGATGTAAAAATCTCATAGGACAATACTACCTCTTAGGATACAAAGGTCATAATGAGAATTGATTGCCAACAACTACATGCAGGATTTTTGGAGGGAATATTATGCACTCATTAAGATTTACAATTGTCATAAATTATGTACAAATTTTAAGTCATAATGGTACAATTAGACCTTAAACAATCACGGTACAATTGATTGTCAAATTAAGTTTGAGATGTGATTTAGTGGTTGTGTAGTAACTCACCATAGTTGCTTCATTCAAAGAAGTTCAATATAAATAGCATGATATCACTAAATAAGTGAGTTACACTTGAAAACTTCATAAGCTTTGTCACTCTGTATACTACTCGGATATAAAAACAGTTTCACCCATCGCATTTACATGTTACTAATGGCTTCGTTACTAGAAGCAACGAACCGTTTAACCTGAATGATTCTTCGCCAATACCCAATTTGTCCCATCATAATTTCTTTGGACGATGAAGATGTCAACCCTCCGAATGGTAGTAGAGCCGTTTTCTCTTTTCCTTTTCCCAACCTAGACGAAGATGCAAGTAAAGCATCACAGTCACCGAAGATTGTGCTCGATGAGGGGTTCCAGTACATGGTTCGGTACGAAGATGAATCCGATGATGATGAGTGGTTGGCAAACGTTGCACTTCCTGAGATAATTGTCAAAAGCTCGGATGATTCTGATGAAGATAGTGGGGGAGAAAGTTCAAACGTCGACAACGAATGAGGTCGGAGGTAGTTGCATATGGTTGTGTACAAATGAATAAGTGCCAAGTTCTTTTGTATTCACTTTTGTCAGGGATGATTTTGGTAACAGCCTTTACCAAAGAGTCAGCAGTAACATGTCTCTAATGTCTCGTATGTGTAGTTACAGTTTGTAGTCTGTGCCAACTATCAGAACGACGAAATAATCTGTCGTTACAGATGAACTGTTGGGTTGTCATGCAGTATTATGTCAATGAATCCGTATTTTAGTTGTGAATGCAAACATGTCTACTACTTTCTGCAAACGATAATGGATTTCGAATGATAATGTAAGTTCAAAATAATAATGCAAATTCAAAACGATAATATGCGAACACAACGAGCAATAACGTTTGAAAACGATAACATAACTTCAGATTGTACAACGTCATTGGGGAACATTTAACATACTATTTCAACGACTTCCGGAGGTGAAGCCTGTTTACATCGGTTGTGTTACAGCGGGGTGCGAAAATATTGTCCGGTTATGACCAACTCTACTACAGCAAGTGCATTTCCTGAGTCGTGTGGTAGACTCATATCTGGATCGCTTACATCGTGTGGGTGGTGTATTCAAGTTCGGGACTTTGAACTTCAATTCAATTTGAGTGCGGGGATCAAGAATACTAAGTTTGTCCTTCAATCGTAGCACGAGTCCGGTTAAGGTAATACTTGTCGACACTAAAATGGAAGTGGTTTTGTCGCCTGTCCCCTGTCCACTTCCATTTGCCATCCACATGAACAAACTTTCCCACATACGACACGATAAAACAAATGATTACTCATACTTGAAATGTTGGGATTGTAACGATAAAAATTCCGTACAATAAATATCTACATTTAATAATATGAATGTGAAACTTTCGAATATTGAAATCCATGGAGCAGAAAGTGAAATCAATGATGTGTCAACAGTTTTCAAGTGTCGA
>CAIGRR010178533.1:0-11632 GCA_903798365.1 Fraxinus sp. 1973-6204 | reverse complement strand
GGAGTTGATCCACTCGAATCACCAAGAATCGACTACTAGAACAACAGAATCAACCTTACAGCCACAAGAATACGGCGCACAGATATTCACTCAGAATATCACCACTAAGAAACAATCTATATCATAATACCATATCAAATCAGAGATTTGATTTTGGTTTTACAAAGAAACCAGAGAGAAGTGTTAAAAATTGCGTAGCCAGAGAGAGAGAGAGAGAGAATGGTATGAAAACCCTAGAAGAATAACCTCTTGTCTGTCAAAACCAAGTGAAGAGTCAATAATAATAGAACCATCTAGAAGCTCATCCAATGGCCACAGTAATGCCATGTGTCAACCATCCAGTGTAATCTTTATGATAAGTAAAGTTGCATTTTATAAAACACGCATTTTCCAAATTTGGGAGCAGTCAATTTGGACCGGGTCCAATTCCAACAATACTAATACACATGTTTAATAAATAATATTGACTGCAATTAGGGAGCCCATTTGATAGGGTTTTTGCTTTTGTTTTTACTTCTAGTAAAAGAGATTTTCTGATAATGTTAACTTAGGTCAGTTTTATCTAAAAACTCTTCTAGTCAAACAATGCATTTTCAGAAAATTATTTAAAAATGCTCAAAAACATCTTCATAATATCATAAGCAACTTTTGACTTTTTAAAACCTCCGCCAAATGAAAATTTTCTAAAGGAAGAATCGCGTGAAATCTTTCATTTTTTACAACTTTTACCATAACCTTTCTTTTGTTGTAACATCTGTTTCAAACCTTTCATTTATATGTGGTCAAAGGACCTCTAGACAATTTTTGTCCAAAGGTCCATTAGTTGACTAAGAAAAATGTGTTTTGATCAATTTTAAAAAGGCAAAGTGGTAGGAGTGGGTGGTGGCAAAGGTAGCACCCAGCGAGTGGATGGGTTGGGGGTGTGGAAGGAAGAAGAATTTCTTATACTTCTTTTCTCTCTCTTTTCTTTTATTTACTTTTTAGTTATTATATGTAAAAAAAACATATATAAAGTTATCATTTTGTCATTTTTAAAATTGGTCAAAATGTATTATTCTAATCAACTAACGGAGTCTAGAGGTCTTGTGGCCGGACAGAAATGAAGGGTTTGAGATCTACATTGCAACGAATGAAAGGTTAGGGTAAGAACTGCAATAAATTAAAAGATTTGGAACCGTGATTGCAATTACCCTTTATATCAATTTTAAGTTTTAAAAATATTTGTCCAAGTCTATACGCGATTGATTTCTTAATGACAACCATTTTAGAGAAAGCAAATAAATAGCACTCTCGTATAATTTGTGCATAAACAAGATTTTTTACCTAAAAAATATGAAAATTGTACTTATTTTTTTTTTCATTTACCATAAAAAACAAAGGTCTCTTGAACAAAATTCACAATTGTGATAGGAAACTGTCATTTGGAAATTGTGAATATCATTATGAATTAGGACAGGGACTTAAATGCAACTTTAATTAAATGTCCTTGCTGTTTAAATTAATTACAGTCATGTCATTTTAGGCCCAAAATGGCAAGATCCTTTAATGTGGAATAATTTTGCAACTTAAATTTTACTAGAGGGTAAGTTTTAAGGCTATTTTTGTGTAGGGGGCTAGAATTCACACAAGATGTACATGGAATAGTTATTTTCAACCTTTAATATGTGTCATGCATGTTCGTTTTTCATTATGCGTGATACACAAATTTGGAGAGAATTAATGTAAATCTCGATAATTTAGAGATTAAAAGTCTTCAAACTTCAACTATGTTCATTGACCATTATAGATCAAACAAGATAGACCCACCGATTCAACTGTTGATGAACCAATGATCAAGCGAACCATCTCTTTGTTGGGGTAAATACTTGAAGTTTGTTTGACAGGATTTTTACTTTTTGTAGAAGCGTTTATTGAAGAAGTTATTTTATATTAACTTCCTTTAAAAACTCATCAAGTCAGACAAAACACTAACAAAATTGTCCAATATTTTCAAAAGTAACTTTTTAGACCACTGATTATGCTTAATTCTATCGAATTGGTCGTTCAAGATTTTGGAGGAATGAAAAACAGACAAATTATTGGCTGATGCTGCAAAAGAGAAAATTTGTTTTGGGCCTTAGCCCATTCTGGAATCATTAATTGTGAAAAGGAGACATGAAAAAAGTAAATAGGGGCACCAACTCCTACACCGTTTGGATCATGATTTTAATGAAAAAGTAATTTTTCTTGGAAATGAAAATCTCATTAATCGCACAATATATGATTTTAATGAAAAAGGTAATTTTTCTTGGAAATGAAAATCTCATTAATAGCTCATTATGGAGAAAATGACCTAAAACAAATTTTAATTACACTAGAAAAATGTATTGGTCTTCACTCCTTTCCATGTATTGACAAGTTAGAGCCTGCGGATGAAGGGCTCAATAATTGCTTAATATATTTGTTAGGAAATGAAGAAATTGTTAGGATGATTTCAAAATCTTAAAACACATTTATTTAGGAATTGATATGATTTTAACTTCTTTTTATTCTTAATTAAATAACTAATATTCGATAAGATTGTTTACTTCAAATCTTACAAAATAGAGACGCACGTTCCATAGATTTTAAATATATTTCTATAAGAGTACCAACTATTTTCCTACTAGCATTTAGAGTCCGTTTGATTGTAATAATGGAATTTAGGTGAAAAGAAAATGAATTTCAGAGAATTGAATTGTCTAAAATTATTTTCCTGTGAATCGTCGTCAATTAATTGTGTTTGATTTGTATAATTTTCCACATGGAAATTAAAATCTTGGATATTTTAGTGTTCGTTTGACTTTATTTTTTATGAAAATTGTCCATTAAATGAGTTTTTTTTTTCAATTGGTGATAAAATTCGTGTCTATTGCCCAAAAAAAAAACCTGGAAACCATTTTCCCATCCTTCATCTCCTTCAATTGGTGCACGTGTGGGGACGGATGAAATTAGTTCTCCATGGCAAATAAAACCCATCAAACAACCATTTTCCAAGGAAAAAAAGGGCTATCAAACATAGCCTTAAATCAATCCCACCCGAATTATTTATTACAATTTCTTCCTCGTTTAAAGTGACATTTTAATTTAAAAAATTTCTGGAACACAAATTTTAGAAGGTTCGCCACCGAGGCAAGAATTGCGGGCTCTGAGATTAATGATATTAAATATTTATTAATTAAGCCAGAAACTTTTGAACGTTGAAGATGGACAATGTTTATCCTTAATTATTGGGAGAAACAACATGAAAAGTGGAGCATTTCATGCTAAGATGTCTCCATGAAATTGCTGCTCTATTTTTTAGCCATGAACTATGATCCCAAGTTTCAAACACTAGATTAATTAAATCAATTTTCATTCTTGAAGTCAGTTAATTAATTTTAATTTTTTGTTACTTGTAGGCAGTAGCAAGGTATTGTTAATCCACTTATTGCCGAAACTTTGGGGGTTCGTGAGGCCCTTTCTTGGATTAAATCTAAATTTCCCAAAGTCCAAACCATTGAAATGGATGCTCTCTTGGTTTATATATAGTGCTCTACAGAATGATGAAGTTGACAATTCTTACTTTGGTATCCTTGTTGAAGAGTGACGTCTTCTTGTTAGAGACTTACCGAATCTCAAGTTTAGCTGGGTTAGGAGATCGGCTAACCAAGCAGCTCACACACTAGCTAAGGCCGCTAGTTCATTACATGTTATTGTTGAATGATCTTATTTTTCGCCTTTATTTATTTCAAATATACTGCTTGTGATTTGATGAATGAATAACTTTATTTCCCTAAAAAAAAAAACTTATAAAAATAGGAAAAATTGCATCACTGTCGGACTCAATCTATTGCTCAAGTAGTAATTTGGTTCATAACATCTAAAAATAAACAAGTTACTTTGCAACATTTCATTATAGTTGCACGTCGGTCCTCAGTTACGAAAATTGTCTCGAGGACCATGCGTGTCCAACGCTTTGAAACTAGATTTTATTACTCAACTCAAAGTGGCGCCCAAAAGTTGGTGCAGCCATGAGAATTACATTACGGACTTCCCGTTTATGACCTATTAATCTGGCATGGTTTCTAAAAGTTAAAATTGTTTTTGATGCTAAGAAATTGCTTTTGAGTTTCTTTCACACATTTTGAAAATGCTTCGTTTGGTTGAAAAGGTTATTAAATAAAGTTGACCCAATGTAACTTCATTTTCGTTTTAGAAGCAAAAGCTTACCAAATGAGGTCTTAATAAATATTTGGTCACTTTATATTGTTAAAGACTGATTGTGCAATATGTTGAGGATTAATAGTTCAATTCTCTATAAAATTATATTAATTTTGATGAGTTTCTTTATACTATTTTAACATGGACGGATCCGGCCATTAATTTTTTTTAGTGTAAAAAAATTTCTGTGTAAATTTAATTTTTTCTACAGATTAGTCTGGCTTGTAATCCGATTTTGAATCCGTCTCTCATTTTAAGTACATTTATAAGCTGTTAATTAAAACCCGGTATTATAACTTCATGTTCAGTTATGTCTAATCTCCATAGTCACTGAAGATACTAAGTTCTTTTAGAATGAATCCTTCCATGCATGTATTGTTTTCCACTCTATAAATTAAAATCAGATTCATATATACAATAACACTCCAATGACCACAAATAGTGACATTCTCCCTCAGCCATAAGAATATCTTGTTTTCTTGTTTTTTCCTCCAACTCTTTGCTGCTTAACTTAACATACACAGCAGGATTCAAATCATTTTAACCAGTGAGGACTGAGGCCTGTGAAGATAAGATAACCTACTTTAAAAATAATATTATTCCTACGTAGCATATATGTGACGATTTGTGATTTGATGCACAAGTCAATAAAAAATTACCACATTAATGCATCAAATGATCACAAACTGTCACATATATGTTAAGTAAAATGATTACCGGTAATCTTCACCGCGAAAAAGTATTATTCACTTTAAAATCCTACATAACCGTTATACTTCGTCCACGTGGCACCCGACATGAACCATATCTTAATCTAGTCATCGCTACTCAAATAAACCAACCTACGTAGTGTTCTGCTGTTTACACAGATTTCATGCAACAGACCTAGAATAGAAATTCTTTTTTTAATTTTGGACATCAGCAAAATCCTCATCTTTTAAAATTTTTTATTTCTATTTTCATCCAAAAAAAAAAGGTAGAAAAAGAAAAGGAAATTTTAACCTTGATCAAAAAAAGTGTTAGCAGTACACAAATATTATGTTTTTGCCCAGTTTATAATAGAGTATATTTCTGACTCTTGAAAAACATCTCTTGCCCATGTTCCAGTTAACATTTATATGAATGTATTTTTCCTCATTTTCTGGTCCATGATAATGCTGCAGATCGAAACAGGACCACCTTATTTCATCCCAAGTATTGTTGCTATCAAATGATAGTTACTCTCCAATTTGAATTTCAATGCAAAAATTACCCTCATTAATGCTTATATTGCTGGGATATAACCCTTGTGTATTTCGTATGTCTATGCATTCGTCCTATGGACTGTACGCATTCAAATTCTAGGTTGCAAGAGAGCCCAAATTGGAAATTATTGAAAACTAAATTTCAATAATTAAATATGGTCGTTTAACAACTTAAGATTCTAGGTTATAAATCGAGTCTTGTCGTCACTCGTTTATGAAAAAATTGTCAGTGTTAGGCTTTGTTTAGAAGAAGCCCAAGTGCGCAAGAGAGGGTGTATTCAAGAACTCGAGAGGTTTGACGGGAATCGATCGAGCTCAAAAATCATTTGAGAATAGTATCGGTTTGTGCAAGAGTATAAACATTTGAGAAGAGTTATTGATGTTCAAGCGTTGTCACGGTTAGAGATGTATGGTTTTCAAAGTGAATTATTGGACCTAAGTCGGTATCTAGAGATTCAAGGGTACGGGAGAGGGACGCCCTACAACTATGACCATATATTATAAAATGAATATGAGCACAATATTTGGATCTGAACATGATAAAACATAATAATAATAATAAAAAAAAAATCATCACATGGGATTCAACATGATATTGATTGAACATATTTGAAACAAGATTTTTATAACAACTAGGCTTATTGTTTATATACAAAAAGTAATTACTACAGTGACTTATATTTACAGTGTTAAGTCAGAAAACTGTATCATATATGCATGGAAGAAATTGATGTGTTCTAGCAATCAGCACAAGACAGACAAAATTTCTTGATAGAGCATAAAAAAATAAAAAATAAAAAAAATTATCAATTTCTGGAAGCAGTAATTTTCATGATAGAAATCAAAAACTGTCATCTTCAACTAGCTACAATCCATTCCTACAAATTGAAATTCTCTGCAGTTTTTTTCTTAAAATTTTCAAACAATCAAACATCTAGAGGCAAGACTGTGTTTGACTGGACGCGTGCTGAACAATGACTGATTCAGATGAAGCGGTGTCAACAATTTTCTCGGTGATCTGATCTTCATTTTCTAAGGAAGATAAACAAGGACCAGTGGATGAATTAGTAGAAGAAGAAAATGAAAAAGGAGAAGTCAATGAATATTGAGTTGCAGAAGAAGAAGAACAGTGCTCATTGTCTGTGGAAGAAGATGAAGAATTTGAGGCCACTAATTCAAGATGAACCAATAAATCAACAAAAGCTCCAACAATATACCCATGATTTTTCTTGGAATTAACTCTCAAATAGCAAGTTAAAAGTTCTTCAAGACATTCCCAATTCTTCAATCCATAAGCCACCACCATTTCCTCCATTGATAATCTGAAATCCACACAGGGATCCCTGGATTCCATAGCCATTACTGTACTTTCTTTATAAGGCAAAAATTCATCAGTTTTGGCTTCTTCCATGATTGAACTAGTCCCTCCTGGCTCAAAAAACAACCTATCTGATCTTAAATCTCGGATCACCATCTCAATATTCGACTCATCATTTCTTGATGCAAATGAAAAACTATCATCAGGAGAGTTGCTAATGCTAAAAGCTGAATCCGGGGTGTCGAGAATTTCTTCAATTGTCGTTTTGTCGAGGTAAGCAGGATTCATAGTCTTGAATATCTCATTGTTGTTGGCTCGAAAGGAAAGGGTTTTTGGGTTGTTGACACAAGTTGGCCATGGCCATGAAGAACTGGTGGCGGTGGCGACGGCGGCGGTTTCGGTGGCTTTGAAAAGAAAAGGAAATTTAAGTTTTTTGCCCATTAGGTAGGTGGGGTGGAGTAGAACTGAGAAGAAATATGATTTGAAATTTGTATGTATATTTTAGTGTTTGAGCATTAAAAGCTTCGATAGGGTATTAATGGCAGATTTGAAAGGAGTGAAAGAATTAGGACGAAGAAGAGAAGGTTGGTGGGGGTATCAACTATTTCGAAATAAGAAGAGAAATGTTCCTTTGAAAACAAACGAGAGTTTATTTGGGTAGGTTATTTGGGTGGGTTGGAATTGTCATTGTAATTTGTAAGGAGAAATTGGATTACTTTTATTTTGAGTATAATCTCAAAAACATATTTTGAATTTTATGTAATAAATTAAATTTAAATCTTGTTTTTGAATTTCAAAAACATCAAACCAAATAAGCTTTGAATGTTTTACAAAATTGAAAATAGCAAATCAAATGCCACTTAGTTTTTATCTATGCTCAAAACAAGAATTATATAAAATCGTGACCTATAGGTGTATGTGGTGGCGTGGTGCCAAAATTTAACAAGATTACTATTGACGGCATGGTGCCAAATTTAACCCGATTTATTACACAACTACTTGCGCCAAAATTTTACAAGATTTATAACACGATTACTAACAGTTTGGCGCCAAATTTTAAGAAGATTTATTTCACGACTACTTTGTAGCATTCTTCTAATATTGAAGATTGAAGAAAGCGATGTAATGTCATACTAGAATATCCCCTTACGTCAAATATTACCACCTTTCATTTATGAAAAATTTACTTCTTAATTCTTAAGTAGTCCATAAAATTTGATCTTGACAATAGTCATTGTAAATAAATACAGATTATGGTAAAGCTTAACTTTTTTAAAAAAAATTGGTCAAACATGTCGTTTACCGATACATTTACTAGGATTTATACTCATTTAATGGTGTGTTTGAGCCACATTATTTTGAAAGAATGTATTCTGGAATAGTAGATTGATGGAAAATGTGTGGTTGAAAAAAGAATGAAAAGTTATTGATGTGATGGAAAATATTATTTTATTGAAGAATGTGTGGTTAAAAATGAGTAGAAGAATGAAAATGAAAATTTTAATGTGTACCAAACATGGACTCAATATTTACATTAGGACCCTTAAATTATAAATAATTAAAATGTACTATTCAAACAGGAATATAAATAAATAAAATCGTCCATATTTTTTAAATAGTTTAAGCAGTTATCGGTGGTTTGACGAGTGCAAGTGAAGTTGCGTGCATGAGACCAAATTCTTATTTTTATTTTTTTATGTGAAAAATTCAAAAGAAAGGATCAGCCCTTATTCTATGGTTCACTCGATCCAATAAATACATAAATAGTGTGTGACAAAATAAGGAATAAAAAATACTTGAAAATTCATGATAAAAAAAAAAAAAAATTATTAATTCGGCCTCCACTTGCTACAACGTGGCCAAAATAACGAATATTTTTTCACGATTTTAGATTTTATGACAACCCACTTGAAATCTTGACTCGAAAAATCGGTGTTGTCTAATTATACAATGATACATGCAAATTGTTTGATTATTGAATAGTAACGACGCAATATCTTAAATGTCAACTTTGTTAAGAATTCAGGGATGTGTCAAATATTTATGTTGTTGATTATTGTCTTTATGCTCCTGTAAGATAGTCGAGCTTGATAACACTAATCTTGAAGTTCGAGATTCCGTTTGAGCTTTTAAGCAACTAATTATTAATTGTTTATCGCGGCTTTTTTGAGAAAGCATGACGTTTTAGCAATAGAATAAATATTGATTAAGAGTTGGCCGTTGAGATCTTTAATTTCGCAACCACGTGCTTGAGAACTAAACGATAGAAATCAAATTTTGCAGATTTTGGGGAGCTTTGATTTAGCTGATAGATGAATTCATTTATTGTCGTGTACTTACTCGACGAGTCGGTTTTCACTTTTTATTATGTTATGAAACCCATTTATAAATGAAGCATGTATCGATCAATTGATCTTCACTTTGTGGCCTTCTTGGTGTGAATCTACGCATGCATATATTGATAGGTTCCAATGTCAAAATTTATCTTTCAAAAATTGGAACGATTTTCAGATATGATAAGCAGATTTCTAAAAAGCGCGTCAAGAGGGTGCCTAGTTGTCGTTTAGGCACAAGGTGCGGGTAACATGTCTCGTTTTGACAGTAAGCTCGAAATTAAGCAGCCAATTACAGTAAGCTCGATATTAAGCGGTCAACTTGATAGTTGGCCGCTTAATGCGTGACTAGTTATGTCTAGGTGCGCTTTATTATTATTATTTTTTCTTTTTTTAAGTCTTTTATTTGAGTTTATTTTATTACTTTTTTTCCTTTTTAAAAACTTTTTATTTGACTTTAGTTTTAAGTTTTTAAATGATTTTTTTGTATAAAAGTTAAAAATGACTTTATTCGATAAAGAGTTATATAATATTTAAATTATGATATTATTTACATTATGTAATTATGGGTTTGAGACTTGTCATTTTTGTTAGAAACTTAAGTATGAGTTTCCTATAAATCTATAAAGTAAAACTTGTCTGGTTGAAAGTTGAAAGTTGAAAGTATGAAAAACAATCTAGTTTTTACATGTCAAAAGCTTGAGATTTGTAGGAATTATTGAGTAAATATAGTATTTTATTTGAGTTTACTTTATTAATTTTTTTTAAAAGCTTCTTATTTGACTTTAGTTAAGTTTTTAAATGATTTTTTTTGGTATAAAAGTTAAAAATGACTTTATCCGATAAAAAGTTATATAAGATTTAAATTACGGTATTATTTAAATTAAATAATTATGATTTTGAAACTTGTCGTTTTTGTTAGAATTATTGAGTAAATATAGTATTTTATAATTTTAAATGTTTGGTTTGTATTTACTTGTTAAATGATTTTTGGAATAATTTAAAAAATTAAAATAATATAACAAAATTTACGCCAATGTCTCGTCTAAACTCGTAAAACTTGAAACTTGACTTCCACGTCTAGTCACAGTTTACACTCTTTTGAACACTTATCATAAGGTTATAATTTTATTGATAATAATGGATGGGGTCCATTTTTGCACACGAAAGAATCTTGATGGGTACTAAGTTGTCTTCTTACAATCTAGAAACGGACAATTCTGCTCTGCACGCTATCTTGCCTAGAATGGTCCAGTCCTTGCTAGTTGCTCCTTGATTCATATGGTTCTACTTGGGGTACAAGGGACCAATTTAATTCGTTTAACGTTCATTCCAAATGGATTCAAAATAATCAAACTAAGATTAAACACCGACGTTTGAGACCAAGTTAACGAGCTACAATGTAAAATCATCGAATTAAGTTAATAATGTGCATGTTTTGGAGAAATCATAATGAAAAGGAGTAGTAAGTAAATTCAATGAAATGTGGATATGATAATTGTGAATGTGTGATTTAAATTAATATTTGACTTTTGATTCAAATTGTCGTGAAATTTTAATTTTTTAAATCGCACTAAAGTATATATTTCTGAAAGGAATCATCTCTCTCTGCAACTTGCTAAACATACATTGTAGGACACTGTCACTGTGTTAAACCACGACTTTTTTTAACTATAACACATTTTAATGGTAACGAATGTCTCTAACCTTAACTCTTATCACCAAAATTGTATTCATTTGCACATCTTGTCTCTGATGACAATTTTCGCTCAAAAAATTGTTAAGAGAACGGAAAAAAACTTAATAATTATTGTATTTTGGTGTGCATATAATTACCCTTATAAACTAAAAGTTATGTTAGCAGGATGCCTCAGTACAATATCTATCTTATTTTCCTGTATTACCAGTTTACCACAAGGAACCCACAAAATACAAACGAAAGAGAGTTCACAGAATCCAATAGCTAAAATACTCTAAAATGATATTGGCACGCAAAAGAAATCACGGAATCCATCAATACGTTCATAGGGGAATGCAGTATCAAGAAGCCAAGAGTACAGAGAAGTTCCCTTTTCGGGGGCATTCCCTTTATATTTTCGACACCAAAACACAAACTATAATATTTGCATATAGTCAATGAGTCCAATATATCTTTTAAGTTAGAAATAGGTCCCCTCAGGTGGCTGAGCCAGCTTTCGGTTGTGTGAAACCGCCATCTCTTTCTTCAGCTGAGTCAGTATATGTTCCATTGTGTACTCCCGCTGCCAGTTTCCTAGAACTGCAAATTTCTTCGGTTCCACCTATATCAAGTGAAAAACATACAACAATATTCAATAGTATGATAGGATAATGAAATCTGCAAACCTGCACATTTATCAGCTCAATGATGGAAACTCCCCATGATAAGTACAGAGTCGCATGATTAGAGGTTTTATTGATCCCCGAGAATCAAATAATGTTTGTATGGTCATTAAGCCCTTGTTTGGACTCCATTAATTTGATAATACATTTTTTTC
>CAIGRR010178455.1:0-21361 GCA_903798365.1 Fraxinus sp. 1973-6204 | reverse complement strand
TATGGTAATAATATATAGGGCTGCAGCGGTACAAGTGTCATTCACATTAAACCCTAATTTACTTTCCTTTTACAACATAATCCATGTAAAATAAGTAATTGCCACAAAATATGAATGGAGCAACTTCATCCTGCTTCTCTCACTCCCTAGTCATGCCAACTAAAATATATAACCACTTACCAGAGACAGCAGTACAGTACAAATGTACCATCAACTCTTTATCTTTCATCATTTTATTTGATCTATGAACAAGACTAGCTTTGTGCACCGCATACATAAATTGAGTTTCATAGCTTAAAATCAGCATGTAGATTTCTTAACATAAGCGGATAACACAACACAATAACTTAACCCAAAAAGGAGAAAAACTAAAGATGCATCAGACCATATTCTTCATCTATACGATCCTCAGGTTTACAGAGGAAACTCGAAGAAAACAAGGCGCTACTAATTAACAACTAAAATATGGCAATCATAGGCAACATCAAGTACTAACACCTAAGTATGCTTCCACAACCTAAAATTATCAAGATGTCACCTTATACCAATATGGTAGATGTCAATAANGGAAACTCGAAGAAAACAAGGCGCTACTAATTAACAACTAAAATATGGCAATCATAGGCAACATCAAGTACTAACACCTAAGTATGCTTCCACAACCTAAAATTATCAAGATGTCACCTTATACCAATATGGTAGATGTCAATAATGTGCCTGGAAATCTATCGGCCATAGAAACTTTCCTAGTCAAAATCTCCGGTACCTACTGAATGATTTAGCCAAGGTTTCACAATCCACTGCCCACTTTGTTGGAGATATTTCACCTCCACCATAAAAAAATAATTGATTGATCATGAACTAATGGAATATCACAGAAATATTATTTGGAAACAGCAATTGCACCTAATACAATCAATGTGGAAGAGAATATCGATGAAACAAACAAAGGAAGGAAGATAAAATCTCATCATCTAAATTGTAAAAAGGCATTAAGAAAAGGAGAGGCTAATTTTACAGGGAATCACATATGATCATAGATTGTCACAGAGAAGTATGGGATGAGGCTTTATTGAGTTGAATTGTGATTCAACCTTATATAGTCTAGTGTAATAAAGTGTGTTAACAGGATACAAAGGAAACCTCGCTCAAAAGTTATTTCTACGCCGCACACTGTTATTGAACTATCTACACAAGAGTTCCCTTGACATCACTTTTCTATCATAATCTGGATCCATGAATCTTTCTAAGCAAGAACAGTAGTCATCAAGATGTCTTCACAGTTATATTCGGATCTTATTTACTCTAAATAAATACAGAATATGAACATTCGACTAGTAGGTGCATTTTCAGGATTTTTTGTGTGAAAATTAATTGGTATTGGATTTCATTCCCATAACTGAGTTCAACATATCCTGCAGAAATAGTAATGATCTTCAGAGACTAGAAATTCTGGGAAAACGAAAAGAAACAAGGGAGGACGTGAAATGACATACATTTCCATTATCGAATAGAAATTTTAATGGAAATGGAAATGGAAATGACAAAGGGTTACACAAATTTGAATATTTTTTTAGCAAATCTACTATAACTTCATTACACAACTTGCAATTTAAAAATTTGAGGCCAGTATAATTGCAAGAAAGAGTACCATTTATGTCTCAGACTTCAAAGCTCAAACTCTTCTTCTCGAAGAGCCATCTCTGCTGCCTCTTCCTCCTCATCATCAAGCACAAAGTACTCATTCTTCTCAACTGGCCTAAACATGTAAAAGATCACAGCATAAAACAAGAGACTTGCACACTCCTCGGCTGCATTCGCCACCCACTGGTACTTGTAGGCAGCAATGGTCCTGAGAGCAAACACCACAATCCTGGTGAAGTACAAGTATCCAATCACTACAATGTAAAACTGCCTAAAAAGGGTCAATTTCGCCAAGTTCCTTGCAGCCTTCCCATCAGTCTTCGAAGTCTCCTTCAACGACCTAATCGACCACACAATTGGGAAAATAATTGCACAGCAACATATAATATCCACCAACAGAAACAACTGATTCCAAGTCACCCAATCTTTGATAAATGGCCCTGTCTCCCCAATCACAATGGAGGCCACATTTGCCAACACCTGTAACGGAATCACAATCATCAACACCTTCTTCTCCTTCTCCTGCAAGAATGGCTTCAAGAAAGACCAACCGGTACCAATCAAAACGATAACCGTAAACAACAGCACAACCCTAATAAATTGAAATATGTAAAACAACACATCCCAACCATGAGGGGTGCCAGTAACTTTAACATAATGCTTGTCCTCTGCGGCACTAAGCAAATTCAAGGCCTTAATAATCACCAAAGCTCCCATGAGGGCATGGATTCGGTGAACTAATTTCTTGTTCTGCAAACAGAAGTAAACCCAGAAAGCAATGAAAGCAAAATAAAGTAACGAAAAGAAGGAATACAATGTGGGCAATTGAGTTAGACCAGCAGAAAGAAAATCCTTGACACGGCCGCGGCCGTCAAGATTGTAAAGCTCGGTGTGGACGTCCATGGAAACGGCGGATTCAGGGGCACAATTAGCAAAGAAAAGTGAGTATTCATTGGGGGAGGTAATGGGGTAAGTGCGGTTGAAGGAAGACTGGGGCGGCGGGGAGAGGTCTTGGAAGTTGAAGAGGAGGAGGATGTACTTGGAATCAAGAACGCAAAAAGAAGGGTTCTGCTGGAGTTCAACAAGGACTTGAATCAGGGATTCTTCCGAGAGAAGAAAGAAGCCAAGGCGAGAGGGTTCCGGCGCGGAAAGAGAGGAAATGACGGAAACAGAGGATACTGAAATGGTGGCTTGGCCAGTGTGTGTGAAACCGAATCGCTCAAAGAGGATCATCGGCCGTGAGTCGGAGGTGATCTTGAGGTTCTTGATCTCGGCGGAGGTTGGGCAGAGGAGGGCGATGAAGAGGATGAGGAGGAAGAAGGGTACTTTAGTCATTTTCACAACGTTGGGGTGGTGGCAATGCGGAGGAGAACGGCGGAAGAGGAGACTGGTAAGTTATGGATGAGTGAGCGGGATCAAGACGAAGATGGGATCTGCGTTTCGTGTGAGGTTCACGCTGAGGACTTATTTTATACCGAAATTGTCCTTCTTCCCGTTGAGTTTCACGTTGGCGACCTATTCTCTTCCACTCGAGTATGGATGCTTGCTACACATCACCTTCGAGTATTTTCAATATTTTACAGGGATTGCTATTCGGGTGACATGTAAGTTGAAAGATTTTCGAGTTACATTATATTCAATAGATAAACATTCGAGTAAAGGAAATTAGTCTCTAATATATGCTATGGATTGATATTTATGTTTTTTTTTTTTTAATCTTAAAATATAAACAAAACAAAACCGCGTTTAAATATAAACCGAAAGTATAATTTGGAAAATATTAAATTTTTCGAGTCTTTCTGTCTAACAGATTTTCTAAGTCTGGATGAAACTCTCGACATTGAATATTTTTTCTCAATCACATAGGGTTCATATCAACTTACATTGGAGAAGAATTATTTTGAAAATCGTCTAATTTTGCTTATATGCCCCTGTTTGGTGTACATTATTTTCAAAAGAATGCATTTTTTGGTTGATGTGATGAGGAATATGTGCTTAAAAAAGAAAGAAAAATTATTGATGTGATGGAAAATATTATTTTATTGAAAAATGTGTGATTGAAAATGAGTAGAAGAATGAGAATGAAAAAAATAATGTGGATCAAACAAGGGCATAACATAATTTTGTATGCAATCCACAGTTGCATCGATGATGCTTTTCCGTATGTATTGCACGCGGTGAGATTGATCGTATAGGAAATGGAATCTTTTGTGGGATATGATGTTGGCATGCATGTGTTTAGAGACATGTTTGGTAAGACGAATCAAACGTTACTACGAAAGGGAAAAAAATAAAATAATAAATAATCTAATTCTTCTATATTCTATAATAAAATAATCAAACATTATTTTATTTTTTTGGAAACCTTGACGACAATAAGTTGTCTTGTGTGTGTTAACATCAAAAAATGAAGATGACTTTAACAACTACTACCAACTTACCATAGAAAAGAAGACACGCATCGTACTACCTCGGGGTAGGGGAGGGTGGCTGAGGCCCACCCCAATGCCTGAGTCAGTTTTTGGGTTTGGTGTAGAAAAGTATGGCTTAATTCTTAGGATTTTCATACATGGCAAATACATACTGACATACTCATAGACAAAATGACTAGTTCATGCAGACGAGGCCCTAAATGTGAAAACGTGACAGGTTTAAGAGCAACATCTCCGTAACTCTAGCATAGATGTAGTTAGTAAACCCACGTAGAGCGATAAATGTATCTAAGTGTCCCGTCGTCACCATACATTGAAAAACGTGAAGTTTGACCTTAACAATACTTAGAGGGAGGTGAATATGTATATAATACGGAATTAAAATATTAATTAATTAGCAATATGTCAGTAATGTCACCAATTAATTATCTCTAGATGGTTATTCAATCACGTCAATTTATTCATATGTTTAAATACTGCAGATAATTAACACAATAAATAAAGCAATAAATAACATACGGATGATCACAGAGAAACCCAACTGGGAAAAATTTCGAGCATTTTACGAGGTAATCTACTATAAACGATTCAAATGACTTACAATCTATGAAACTAGACGACACGTACTATCTGATCTCCTGACTGCAATTCCTATCGCTTTCTGCGGATCCCGTGCTCCCCTGCACCAATCCTCGGCTGCAATTCGCCAAACCTCTTCGTGGAATCTGCTACCTTGCAGCACTCCTAGCCTTGTGAAATCGTCTATCTTCCGTGGATTAACGAAGAACACCTTGTTCTTCACAGACTGGAACTTCAGTCAACTTCCCTCGATCTTCAGAACTCTGACAGATGTGGAGGCAAGTTATGTTTGGTATTTGGATTATGTGACGATGTTTTTCTCACCAAAACAATCTCACATGACGAAGGTTGAAAGATAAAATATATAAATTCTTCAACATTGTAAAATCACGTTCAGAAGTATTTTTGTATTTATATGTAGGTTAGGAAAGTAATGAACTAGGGAAAAAACCTTTAAATCGTGAAATAAAAATTTTCTGGACAACACTGTCACTCGAGCGAGGGCTCAGCGACAGGCTGTCGCTCAAGCGAAGAAGGAGCGACAGTTGAGCGACAGAGCTTATGCTTTTGATACTCGAGCCAATCCATAGCGACAGTTTAGCGAAAATTCGCACCGTATTTTCCTTCTTTTGCCATTCTTGAACTCTAGACCTAAAAACCTAAACTTTACTTAATTGCACATTACTCCTTAACTTTTATACAAAATACAATTAAGTCCCTTTTGTTTACAGAATTGCCAATCACAATATTAAAAAACCTGACGTACATTATTAGGGTAAAGTTGAGAAACTTGAAGCTAGCTAAGCAAGACTGCTAATGGTTAGACAAAATTTTAACTCTAAGCTGACTTTTCTCAAGGCCATGTGAACTCTTGTGGACCATAATTTGTTTTAGTGTCTTGTATGTATCTATGTAGATTGAAAGCAAAAAAGTATTCCACTACCATGCAAAAATTTCTCTTTCAGAAGGAATTATTTTACTCCATATAATTATTTGGAAGCCTGACAATTCTTTATTTTTTTTCTTCACACTTGGAACTATCCCTTCTTTAAGGGGTGCTCTGCCTTTCCACTGCCCTCACTAAGTTGAGCTCCCCATAAGCATCAATGGCCTCAACTCTTCCATCATATGATTCTTCAGATGAAGACTACATAGACATGGATTTGTTTTCTTGTTCAGCAAACATTTCTCCACCACAGAGCAGAGAGTTTGAGTTCCAATTGTGTTTCATTCCAAAAGAAACTACAAATTCCCCAGCTGATGAACTCTTCTATAAAGGAAAACTTTTGCCTCTCCATCTTTCTCCCCGTTTACGAATGCTCCAAAAACTACTTATCCAAAGCTCAAAAGCGAAATATGCTTTTGAAGAAGAGAAGGCACCTTCCAGCATTCCACTAGAAGAATCAAGAGATAATATATCGCGATCAGAATCCTGCAGGGTGAGTTGTGAACTGCACACGGATGACGAGTATTTCTTCGAGTGGTCTACTGAATTGAGCAGTTTTATCCATAGTAATCATCCCAAAAAATATTGGTCTGAGAAGCTTAAGCTGTTTAAGAATTCTATACTTGGTCACAAGTTGAAGGCATATCTGAAATCTTTGTTTAGTAAATCTGATGAGTCCTCCTGTGCCAAGGCTGCAGCTTGCAATGTAGAACCTGGAAATTTGTTCAAAAATAAGAAGTCACTAGGACATATTGAAGGAGCTGCTGCATATCCAAGTCTAGCTACTATAATGAAGAGCATTGAGAAGGAGGGGATTCACGAGGATAATTATGTCCATAGGAGGTCCTCATTCTCAGGAGCAACAAAAAATAAGTGCTCATCTTCGTCTAATTCTTCATCTGGTGCTTCTTCTTTATCCTCGTCTTGCTCATTTAATTTGAATGCTTTTCACCAGTTTCACTTCCGCAAGAGAAGTAGCAGTGCAACAGAAATTGATGGTTCAATTGAGTCGGCCATAGCTCACTGCAAAAAGTCCCAAGTTCTCTTTGATTCAAGAAATACATCTGGATTTTCTTCATTGCCTGAAATCCCTGCTTCCAATTATCAACAGAGACTAGATGTTTGCAGCATATAAGTTTTTCAATGTCCCATGGGAAAGAAATAAAAAGTCCATCCTAGTGCTAAATTTCTCTTAGTGCTCAATTAGGAATTGTGCCTTGGTGTATTACTGTAGAGACATCCAATTTATATATGTATGCTTATGAGTGTTTTCTTTCAGACTGTCAGCCCCATTCATTCTTCGATTTCCAAATCTGAATAAGGAATTCAGTGTTAATCACACTATGCCGTAGGATGTATGTTGGCAGAAGACGAGCTTAATCACCACTCCATCTACTTTGCAAGTAGACGACTTTCCACTTGGAAATTATACAGCTATTGAACCATCTTTATCATGATTCGACCCATACCTAAGACCCAAAACCGATCCCTTATCTGCTCATAACAACATACCAAAAACAAGAATGCGAAAGCCGAACATTTATGAAAAAAAAGTATAAGCTATAGATTGGGTCAAGTCCACTGCTGCACAAGTTTAGTGAAGCCTCTGCTAATTAGGAGTCCAAAAGATCTTAGTCGTAACAAAGCAGAAAGAAACTTTTTTTGATATACTAATCTTGAAACTAGCCAAAACTAATAAAAGGGAAGTAAAAGAAAACAAGATTAACATTTTTTAGGGTATGAAAAGAAGTCAACATATGAAGAAAAAAACTTTCACAGACATCTATAATGAACACCTTTTCAGGAAAAAAGTTAACCTTTCTAGTCCCTACTTCTTTGAATACTGTAATTTCCAGATACTCTTTGGCACTCAATTTTTGACATTGTCCTTCCCTGCAACTAAAGTATGTAATTTTCAGGCCTTCTCCATTTTTCAAATTATTGAATGGTTATAAGACTAGATCATGAAGATGAAATATCATTTCTGCAATTTCTTGCCTTGAAACTAGCTAGAATCTGTGAATATCTTACTCTTATAACAACAGCATTTGGATTCATTTCATACAAGGGTACAACTGTTTATAGTTAGTGACAGACTGATAATTTTTCCAAGTCCATGTTTGCTTTTCGGCCTGTCACTTTAGATCTTCCGTCAATGTATAATTGAAACAAAAATGAAATTAGGTGACTGAGTTGGAAAATAATAGTTAGGTAACCAAAGTGAAACTTCGATATAAGTTTGTTGGCTAACGGCATTTTTAACTCTTGAGCTATTTCATATCCTATACTAGCTGCATCCTGGAGGAGTTGGATTGAGCTTTGCCAAATGAAACTGTGACCCAGTGTCTGAGTATCTCAATTTAGCTTGTACAAATCAATTTCTTGAATCAAAACATGTTACACAATTTCATAAGCAGAAAAATCACCATAAAGGGTGCATGTATTCCTAATTGCTGATAGTGACACAACATAATTTCAAAGACTATATATGCTATCCTGATTCTTGGCATTGTGATACTAAGAAAAATATCGGCAAACGAGTTATTAATATTTCACTGAAGTACCCTTCAATCTTAAGCATTTTAAACTATTTTTCTTCCTACCAGTTAAACAACCTCATCTGTTTCAAGAAACTTATGAGGCCAAATATTTACTGAAAAGTGATCATGATTTTCCTGCTTCAAGAGAGAGGTATTTCCCCTTTTGGGCCAGTTGTGGGTGAGGGATTTGAACCCCCAATTAGTTCATAGTCACGTGCTCTAATCTTCTAAAAAATGAACCTTTGCTCTCCCCAGCCATTGCATTTCAGGTTAAGAACTGAAAGTGCGTTTAAATTAGTGACTGATGGGCGATGGCTTATCCATTAATATCATGTTTGATAAGGCAGACTTAACAACTCTAAACAATAATAAGAAATAAAATCTAGTTTATTTTACTATCGAGTCCTACGGTGCCAAAAACCAAATATACCAAAATTCATAAGCTAGCTCAAATTTGTTCGTCAGTTCAATTCTTTTACCAACTCAAAAACATATTTAGTGGTTTACTAGTGAAGATAGCTTCTTACTAAGGAAAAATATATCTTAGCTATGCAAAACTGTCTTTTTTCCAAATTATGATACTCCCCTAATCCTAAAGCGCAAGCGACTTCCCCCAAGCGAGCTTTGCTTTCTTAACGACCACGAGTTGGTCTTTTAGATTGGTGTAAACAAGGTCCTTACTATGAACCGTTTGTTTCCCATTATTTAAACTTTTTGACCCTTTTTTTCAAACAAATGGGTCCCGCTATCAACAAAAGCTGCTGCTTCCCATTGTAAAGGTACAAATTTTTATTAAAATTGGAAACAAACAGAGGCTATATAGTTTCTTACTATAACACAGCTGACTGAGTTATAGTTATATATAGCTAAAATTATGAAGTTCAAACAATTTCCATAATATTCACCGTTATATTTCCTGATTTACTGAGATTATTTCTATAATATCAATCATATTGACTTTATAGTTTCTAGCACAACCGAACAAGAAAATAAGGAGATGATCTTAACAGCTCCACACTCGTTGAGTCAAGTCATCTCCGTTCATTTCCAACATTTATGTGACATTAAGCTTCAAATAACCATGGTGGTTGGTGCATATACTTTACAAACTGAAAAGGGATATAAGAACATCTATGGCAATGTATAGGACCAGACAGTTGTGCGGCATTAAGTATTGCCAAAGTTAGGAGAAATACAAAGAACCAGCAGCATTCTATTCACTTAATTTTTTTTCTTGGCACCACACTGTGAAGCTTTATACATCGTGACCTTTTCCACAGCATCTGTTTGAGAGAATGATATCAAGAAAAGAGAATATCTGCTTCTTCTTCCTTGGTGTCAAATTTCATCTCTACATGATTGCTACTTTCAAAGAAATCAACTAAACTAATGGTTTTGGTCTCAGCCGTCTAGGCATTTCTTGGCGGGGAGTGTGACTTTTCCATTAATAAATTTCTCATTTGTCTCTCCAAGTTGGAACTTCGATCATCTCTTTATCAGGAGGATCACGACCACCATAATAAAAGCACATCTATAGTATTTATGAATGCTTTATCCATCGTTTAGAGCCTTTTACAAATTATCTTTAAAAACTTCCATGACATAACATGAAGTACATGGGCCATGGCCATATGGAACATACACTAAACTCATACATACATAATTTGTACGTATGGTTTTATGTGTACCGTCGTAAAGGAAAGAAGACACAATGGAAGACAACGTGAGTGAAAGTTGTTAGTTTGTAAAACAAGACATGGAAACTGTGGTTTTGATGCAGGACCATGTGATGTGCCCATTACTTTGTGCTGTTGTTTCGGCACTTTTGGATTGACCCTCCTTTTCACTGATTCACTTCCTTTACATATAGTCCATGGTCCAGTCTTTCAAATTAAAAGAATAAATACAGAAGGTTCAATGCATTTGAAAATGCTTGAAAGCGAACACTCAGGAACTGTTATCTGGACTTCACTAAAAATGTGAAGGTACTTAAGTGCTGAAGTCCAGAAATTTGTTTAAACTCAACTATGAAAAATTTATGAGCACAAGGAGGGATAAATAATTCAATAACATTCATCGATACAAATCCCATCATTTCAGTAGATGTAGCAATTCAAATTTTTGCTCTTTTCGAGTACTAACAAAGACCAATCACATTCGAAAATTGATGAATAAAGCTAATGGTCCGTTTGATTGGAAGAATAGCATTGGGTGGAAAGAAAATGAATTCCAGATAATTGCATTGTCTAAAACTTGTTTTAGTGGGAATTGTCATTTAATTGTGTTTGATTGATATAATTTTTCACTTGGAAAATATTGAAATTTTGGATTTTTTGGTGTTCGTTTGGCTTTGTTTTCCATGAAAATTGGCTATTAAATGGATAAAATTTGTTACAATTAGGGATAGAATTTGTTTCCATTGCCCAAAAAATTAAAAATTAAAAAAAAAAGTTGCCTAGAAAAACTTTTCCTCAAAAACCAAGAAAATGTAGAAAATCAATTTCATGGAAAATTTAGTTAATCAAACATGAAAAAAGATGAAAATTGAATTTTCCATGGAAAATATAGCCCAATCAAACAGGACCTAAGTGTACAACATTTGTTGACAATCATGTGTTGTCAAAATCCTAGCATGTGATGTAGAAAACAGTTTTTTAAAATTGATGGAAATGATGATGTCAAATAGGATGTTGTCTGTTAATGCTGTCAACCAATGTTATACATGTAGCATGATTCAAAATTGATAGCTAGGAGACTAGTCAATACTCAATCATTTCTGCAGTTGTGATTGTCATTATTGCCTGGGGGCCAAAAGTAGCCATTTTCTTCGATGAAGAAAAAAGCCTGTGCGCAAACCTTCACTTCCTAACATGGGCATGTGGTCCGGCATTTCCAATCAAATTTACACCTCTATCATTAGTTGACCGTTGCCACGAGCAACCTAAACAAGTTTATTTTTCACAGGTGTCTGCAGTGGCAAATCCAGGAATCAGGTGAACACGGACGGTCACTAGACAGTCGTTCAAGCTGCAGTCCAATATAAGGAAAAAAATTCCATCGGAGCCAACACGGGTGACCACAATGGATCGTTGGGTGCTGGCTCCCCCGAGTGACCACGACAATGGCTGTCTTAAGAGAACTATGAGATTGTGAATTCAGATAGAATAGGACACAGAAGAATAAATCATATCGAAATTCTTCGACTAAACTGGATCATCACCTCTCAAACTCATGCCCACAAGTAGCATGTTTAAATTCAACATAGCAGATTAATTCAGAACATAGAATTACCATTAAATGTACAGAAATCACATAGAAAATTACAGATATTTAGAGTTACATGAGAAAGGACACTGTGTTCAACCAAATTAGTTTAGTACGAAGACTTGGTTGATCAGCATCAACAAAATCAAAATGAGTTTTATGTAAGCAAAAGTTTTGATAGTATTGTGACATATCTTGAACAATACAAAGACCTTTAGAGTACAAGATGTGTTTATCTGCCCTGTGTCACATACACATAATGTTCGGATCAACCTTTAAATCTCAACCACATAGTCAATTCTAGTGTGTACTCTTATCAGTCAGTTCCATGAAACATCCTCTAGTTACAACATAGCACAAACTGTTCGTCTTGTATCTGCTGATTAGATTACGTAAATGTCACATTGCATTCTCTAACAAGTTATATTCTTGATATTAATCATCACGTGGGACAGAGCCCAGACCCAGAGGATGCCAGTCTCAAGCCATGGCTGCATCAGATTGCATAAATTGGGTTTACTTCAGCCTCGGAATAATCTGAGTGATGCCATGAGTTAGTTCCACTCCTCGAATACTTTTCTTTCTTCCTCACTTTCCGTATCCTTCTAGACTTCACCACGTAATACGTCATGGTACAAAGAACCCCAGCCATAATAACTCCTCCTATGACGGTGACAAGAATAGCAGCCCACTTATTATGCTTCCCGACAACAATATATGATGAAGAAATAAAAGCCACAGTAGTGCAAACAGAAGCCAACCACATTAACTTATTGATAACCCCGACAACTCGTCTCTCGGATTTTATTTCACCTCTGACTACAGTAATTTGCACTACCACAACAGCCAAAGAGGTGAAAAGGGCAACAGCATTAGAAATGAAGAAAACCTTGAAAGATGGACTGCTCACTGTCACAGCCATCCCCTTGTCATCATCACCTCCAGGAACTGTGAAAATGGCAGCAAAAGCAACTGTTGCAAATAGCACAGCCACCACAGTGACTGAATTAGTGGCATTGTTAATTCCTTCTCTGTGGAGCTTCCTAAGCTCTTTGGCAATGCCATTCATGTTTTTGTTGGTTTTACGAGCTTGTTCGAGCTGAGTGTGGACATTTTTCTTGATTTCTGAAACAGTTTTCCGAAGCTCATCCCGAGGCTGGTTCAATTCATTGGCTCTGACAGCGCCATATCGAATTAAGCATTCTTTTATTTCAGCACTTTCTTCTGATAGAGAGAGCTTTTCAGCTATGTCAAGGGCTGTTTCATGTTCTCTTGTCAATGCATTGACATTTGTGTCACGGAGCAGTAATAGCTCATGCACAATCTACAATAGTCAGAATAATCACATTAACACAATTATTTGCCTTGCTAAAATGAGATTAAGAAACAGAACAGTTACAGAAAGCCACGTCATCAATATATATTTAAAACCAGAAACCTATACTCAGGTTAAAGAATATCCCATCACACAGGCACATTTGGACGATCATATCATGCAAAGTTCAATGCTGTGAATCTTTATCCATACAAAATATATCTTGTCAAGTTCCATAGCCATACACTTAAAAATGAAATTAAAGAGTGAAAATTCAAAAGGAGGGCATATTGTAAAAATTTCTAAAATAAATTACCTACTTATTCAATCTGTAATTATACAATTGAATTTCCAAAAAGCAGATGGCAGCGCAGATTGCATGTTTGTATCAATTAGGAATCATTACAGGTATTCAACTTTACAGTTAATACTCATAGTCATACAGGCCAGCTTGGTTATTTTTTCAATGCCATGGAGCATTTTGCCAAGCCTAAAAATGAAGAAACTAGTAGGTAAGAGATGAATATATAAATGCCAATTTTTGTACCAAAGGTTTTGAAAAAGAAGCAACTTTGAAAGAGAAGCCAAACACGTTTAGCAAAGAAAGTTACTTAAAATAACTTTTAAAGCTAAAACATGTTTGGCTAAGCTTAGAAGATACTTTTTTAAAAGAAGCACATTTGCCTCTTTTTTAGGCTTGGCCAAAAATGCTCTCAATAAGGTATGAATCAATGATATCTTCTACAGATTTATATTCTTCATGCTACATATACAGTGTCGTATTAATTTTTCTGTCCTTACAAAATTAAACATTTCCAATAAAGAAATTTAACTAAATCCATATCAATGCTAAAATGATCGACTTCTGAAGCAAAAGCCACTAACTAATATACAATTCAAAACAATAAAATGGCGTTGAGGAAAAAAAATAGGAAGAGCAAGCTGGGTAAATATTCATAAACTAGTTGATGTGAATTGCCAATTCACTTCTCAAATATCTATGTGAAGTGCAGTTGAGTAGGCGTGAACTTGGTGCAAATCATAATCTCAAACTGAAGCTTTTCCATTTGATAAATAATACTTGGGCACCAAAGGAACTAAATTATAGAAATTAGAGAAGCAGAAACAGTAATTAGTACCTCAGCCCGTTTTTTTCTGGTGGCTACATGCAATGCAGTGTTGCCAGATTTGTCTGGAAGCATCACAATGGCTGCATCTGCCTGCAGAAGCAACTTTACAACTTCACAACTAACACCTTTTACAGCCATATGAAGTGCGGTTTGCCCTTTCTTATCGGTTCTTCTTGCCAGTTGAGTGTCCTTTTCAAGCAATGCTTTAACAATATTCACATGCCCTTGACGGGCAGCCAAATGTAGAGCATTCTTTCCATTTGATTTAGGTATCTCTAATAAGCTTGAATCCTTTGAAAGCAATTCATTAACAACTGCCAGATGACCTTTCGTTGCTGCAGAAGTAAGAGGAGTTGCATTTGATTGACCAAATGTTTTGCTTAGCCCAGGATCATGCTCAAGCAGTATCTGGACAATATCTACAAAGAACACAATTAATTAAACTGCAACATACAGGTGATGGAAATACAGCTTTACTTGGGCCTTGCAACAACAAGCGGTTGTATTTTTAAGAACAAAACAAATACCAGACAAATTTTGTATTTGGCAACGAAATTAACAGAATCAATCAAATACACTAAAAAATAAAATAGAATATATGAAAATATTGAGATAAAATTGCATATTCGGAGAATCTAGAAGTAATTTGATTTGATTCAAATCATGCTTATTGATCATCCATGCATCTCTGTGCCTTGACGGCTATATCCTAATTGAATTTCTCTATTCAAATACGTGGATGAATCTACAATGGAAACTTCTGATTTAGTCTAAACTATGAACATGAAAAATCTATTACCGTGATGGCCTTGACTCGCAGCAATGTGCAAGGGATCGAAGCGTGACTTGTTCTTGGAGGTGATCCCTTCCTTGGTGGTGCAAGGCAGCAACTCCTTCACCACATCAATATGCCCTCTCTCGGCCGCAGTGAAAAGAGGAGTCTCCCCCAATTCATTGACCTCATTCACCACGGCTTCCCTGATCTCCACCAGTTCGGCATCAAACTCGGCCCCACCCGTTGTCTGCAGCATCTGCTCATCGATCTCACTCAATATCTGCCTCACTGCTGCCACGTTACCCTTCTGCGCAGCCAGATGTAGCTCCGTGTCATTGTGCCGCCCGGTCACCTGCTTCACGTACTTCTTCTTCCCCGATTGGTCCATTTTTTTGCCGGAATTAGACAATATCAAGGCTTTCCCGGAATTGGAAACCACCAATGACTTGCCGGAGTTCGATCCGGCTAATGACTTTCCGGAATTCGATACTACCAGCGCCGGAACCCTCGGAGATGGAGTCGGCGACGGCAATGAGGGCTCAGTTAAGACTCCCATTTCAAGATCCTTCCCGACTATTAGAAACAATATACAAATCAGATAAAGAAAAATTCTAGTTCTAGTTCTAGTTCTAGTTCTAATAAAACCTGGAGATAATTATTACCGATTTTAACTTTACCTTCTTCAATGATGGTAGCCATGGGTATGGAACAAGCCAACGAGGTTTCTCTTGTTTTTTTATCTAATTAACAAATAATTTTCTTTTCTTTACATGGAGCTGATAATGTTCTTATCCATAATTTTACATATAAATTGAAAGATATGAAGATTCTCCGGAGATCGGATAGGAGACGGTGGCAGGCGACGGAGGAAGTGTAAAGTTAAGTTAAAAAGAGTTGGTGGACGGAGGGGGAGGGACTGGGCATGGCATGTTATATATGCCACCGTGCCTTTATCTTAAACGACCCTGAAGTGACATTTTTTGAGCAAGTTTCCATGCGGTCACACTGGACTTTCGATGAAATCACATTTGGATAACCAAATTTTAATTTATCTCAATTTGATTTTTTAAACTTCGAATTTCACATCTCCGTAATATTATGTCATTTGAGAAAAATAAAATTTTGAATAATGATTTTTAGAAGAATGTATGGTTAAAAAATAGAAAAAAAAAATTGAATTTACGTGTAAAATATTTTACTGTATAAATATGTTATTGTAAATGAGTACATAGAAAAAAAGACGTTGATTATATCACATATCATTCCCCAAATCGATGGAAGTTGCTTAGTGACAATCATATTATAATTGATATTCTACATATCAATTTCATTGTATGTATAAACTAAGGGGCTTAATGCATAAACTAAGAATGATGACATTATCTATAGATAAAAATTGTGTCCCTTTTTATTTTAACATTTTTTGGTGTGGCATTATGGTAACGCTCGTATTTGATAGTTAAGTCAAAGTCAACAATTAATTTTAACCACATATTTTATAGGACCATCAACTTTTCAACCACATATTACATTATTTTTATCAAAATCTACTGAAAATCTGATTTTAATTCTCAACAAAAAAAGAGCTTGGTAGTATGTCACAATGAATTATGCAACTTTCATCAATTTAGACGATGGATGGTGACCTTTTGAATTCGATAACTCAATTAAAACTAAGCCCTTATTTGGGCTCCATTAAAATCAAATTTTGGGGAAAAATGAGTTTTAAAATAATAATTTTTTGAGAGAACGTGTGGTTAAAAAAAATAAGAAAATATCTTCAATTTATGTGTAATATTATTTATGAGCAAATATATGATTGAAAATAAGTTTTGCAAAAATATATTTTTGAAAATTGGGGGCCAAACATAGGTTAAATTAAGTTCTGAGACCCAAAAGCTTTATAAACTAAACAGTTGATTTAAGGTCAACCAAAGTCATGCACTGAGTCAGGAAATTTCCTGGTGCGTCCTTGTCATTGAAGCGTGTCATTTTGGACCGACAATAATAGGACAAATTTATAAAGAATGTCACGTATGATAGAAAATATTTTTAAATTTAAAAATGTTATAAACTAAAAAGAACCAAAGAGAAGATGATAGAATTGTGCGTATTTTATTAAAAATTAAAACCTTATTTTATAAATAATGATTAGAGATGCAATGATAATTGTTGACCTAATTGTAATGGTTGCGTGAATAACGGATGACGGGTCCACTAGCGTCTGCACAAGCAAATTCCAGCACATTTTGATCAGAGATTTGGACAGAAAATTATGACGTTTATGGACGTGAGAAATATTTTATGACACGGGACAAAAATGTTCAAGCACGACAATATGATAAAAAAAAAATGATTGCATATTTAACAAACAACTCAACCAAAGTGAAAATAATTTAAACTCAAGTCAAAAAAATATGAAATAAGCAAAAGAGTAGATAGAGTATGGTTTGAAATATAAAGAGTTGCATTAGATTTAAATGTTACAAAAATTGCTTATTTATAGAGTTCTGGTCGAAGTGATAGTCGTTGGATAAGAACCATGTGGCCTCATCTCTCAGGTCGAAGACTCACATCACTCGGTCTGCTGTGTATTTAATACATCGACAATGAGTTAGCCATCCTACATTCTAGGCGACAACCTGACATTTGTTATTACGAACGTTACATCAATCACTCCTAAAAGTTGCTTTTAGATCCTCTAAAAGACAACAAAGATTTCAACCAAAGAGAGTTTCAGATTGGACTGAAGGCTTTGGCCGAAGGAAGCTTTGGATTGGAGGTCTTTGGTGTGGAGAGTTTCGGGCTTCTTTGACTTTCTTACTTTGATCAATTCGAGTCTTTGTTGACTTGGTCATATTTGACTTGTAACTTCACGTGGACTATGACGTGGTCTTCACTTAGAGTCTCGATGGCGAGGCGTAACGGTAATAATTTCTAGGACTGCAGAGATATCACTTGAATTATGCTTCAAACATGTTAAATTCTTCAAGGATGACATTAATAGTCATGCTATATGAGTTGATTGTAACTAAATTTCAGATTTCATGCATTATCAGGATAATAAGATACGAACATGTGATTTCATCCACCACAAAATTCACTATATTTGGAGTTGCTCATTACATATTACAACTTTATTTTTTTTATTTAATTTCCACATAAGTATACATATTTAGATTTTCGGAGTACAAATCCATAAATTTCAGGTTTCTATAAGAAATTCAAATTTGATAAAATAATGTCTTTTTATTTGGCCAATCGTATCTTCAATCGATACACTTCAAAAAATTTATTTCGGTATCCTCGATATTCATAATATTAAGCGGTACATTATGTACAAAAATACTGTCGACAATCTTTTATTTTCAGTTCTATTTTTCTTGTAACGACATAACTTATTGAAATATCACTTGAATTATGCTTCGAGCATATTAAATCCTCTAGAGATAACATTAATATTCTGCCATATGAGTTGATTGTAACTAAATTTCAGGTTTCATGCATTATTAGGATAATGAGATACGAACATGTGATTTCATATCCACCACAAAATTCACTATGTTTAGAGTTGTTCATTACATATTATAACTTTATTTTTGTTATTTTCTGTCCACATGAGTATACATATTTAGATTTTCGGATTACAAATCCAGAAACTTCGGGTTTTCTATAATAAATTAAAATTTGAAAAGATTACTTCCTTTTATTTGGCCAATCATATCTTCGATCGATACACTTCAAAAAATTTATTTCGATATCCTAACTATTCATAATATGAAGGGGTATATTATATACAAAAATATAGTCGACAATCTTTTATTTTCAATTCTATTTTTTCGTAATGACATAACTTATTGAAATATCTCAATTTTCATTATTTTAGGTACCTAAATCTCTTCTAGGGTTTTAAAACTTGTTATGTCTAAATACTCATCAAGAGTATATGTCTCCTTAATAGGACCACCCTTGCAAATTGTTCCATTTTCGTTTGAAATTTTTTATATTAGAATTGAGTATCATCATGCTTCAAGCATGCCATAAATTTATCAAATATTTTATGTTAAAATTATCTTTCCAGAAGTCGATTCGAGTTGAAGAATTTAAAACTGATATGTGAGATTGTTAACTATTTGGTCAATAATGCATCTAAATTAATTATCTTTCGAACTTCTGGTTCGAATTTTCTTTTGCGAAAACTTAGATAAAAACGCATTTGTACATTATTTTCAACTTCAGAATTTCATCCCATAATGCTAAGAGATTCATCAAATCAAATTGACAATCATTTTTATTGTGTCATAAAATATCACCAATCGGGACAAAAGTTCATATTACTCACTTATTCTCATCATTCTTTACTTTCTATCTCAGTTCATTGTGGAAAGTTAATTTGACTTATACTGCACTAACAAAATAATTAGATGAAAAAATAGGCTATGACCATAAGTAAATTATAACAAAGAGAACTATGATGTTGACATGATGCATAATAGCATTCCCTAAATAGAAAAATTAGAAGTACCTTTTTTTCAATTAAATTAATAGGAGGCGTTTAAACCATTTATAGATATCTCAACTAACACTTGCTAAAATGTTGAGATTTAGGATCACCAACATTAACAAAACAAACCGTCTTGATTGTTTAATCTGAAAATTATGCTCATAGTTTGAACAGTACTTTCGAAAACTTTAGGTTGCAAACACCATACAATCATCTAGTATCCAAATCAAATCTATTAGATACAAATAATATTTATATGGTTAATGCGGACGATGATGGGGCCCCATACATCACCATTAATTTTAAAAAATATAGGGAATTCAGTCTCTATTTTAGCAAGTGATATTTAATGACCAATTGTTGATTAAGAGAACAAATAATATATATGATTTCATTTGATTGAAAAATCTTCTAATTCTTCATTGAATATCCACTTAAATTTTAAATTATACATTATTATTGATCTAGTGATGGTTCAACTAGTCTTGCTAAACAATATGGTCAAATTGAACTTCTACTTCAATATAAGTTATAATACAATTATTTCATTTCGAAAAATATAATTAAACATTAAATAATCATATATCATTAAGCATTCAAATTAATCAATGTCCTCATGACATTGTTACATATTTTCCTTCATGGATAATTATGAATTCAAAATGATACATTTTTTAAAATATGTAATACTTCGAAAGGATATTGTATTTTATCATTGTTCCTTCAAAAACAATATGTCAATTTTCTTTTGAAATATTGAAAATTATAATTCAAACTCTTTGGGAGGAATCAAATATTAAATTATATGATGATTTAATTTTCAGGAGTAAAAATATAATTTATGTTAAATTTTACTTAATTATGCTCTTCAGGGGCAAGTAAAATCTAGCTAGAATATCAATAATAATGTGTTATTTCAGGAGTTACAACAAACTATTTATAATAAATAGATCTATAGTTAATATTCTTCTAAAATATTAATTATAATGTTGTGTTGCTTCAAGAGCAACAACATGATAGATTATCAATTTAAAGGTAAAAAGATTCAACAATAACAATATATACGTTAAACGAACATAAATAACGTTAATACAATTTAATAATGGTGAACATCAATTAAACCATCTAATTGATTATATAATTTAATATATGGTATTTATGCAATCACAAACTAAGTGCCCACCCTATCTAATATACACATAAAATTTGTCAAGATATATACATGTTATCAAATTAATTTTGATATATGCGATAGATGATTTTGCTTAAAAAAATATTAATTTCTAAATAATTCACGATTTTGAGGGAACCGTACTGATAACGTGTTATAAAATAAAGAGAACAAAAGAGAGAAGGCAATACATATTTTATTGAAAACCAAAACTATATATTTATAGGGAATAATTATGAATACAATGATAATAATTTTTATGACTGTAGGGGTACAATTGTCGTTCAATAATAAAAACTTACAATTTAATACAAACGTTCTCACTTATGACAATTAAATAGACATTCATCCTCTTTAAAAATTTCAGAAACCTAACATCTTAATATAATTTTTCCATTTTGTCACTCAATTATGTATACCTACATATATTTATATTTGCTTTCTTATTTGTTTTTTTTTTTTTTATTTTAATTTAGGCAAAAATAGATTATTTTAATTTTATAATTATTTTACCTTTTTGTGTAACATTATTTTACATTAATAATATTTTTGTGAATATTGATTTATCATTTAATGGACAAATTATAATTTATTTAATATATTAAATAAAATAAGAATTAGAAGAATAAAGATAAAAAATTTTGATGCAACTTTTTTGCATTTTTAATGTTATATGATAAGCTTTATAAAGTATAAACGTAAAGAGTATAAAAAATACAGAATTAGAAGAAACGCCATAATTTATTCTTCGAATTAAGTCGTGCAATGAATTTTCTTTAGATATGCAGTAGAGTACATAGGTGTGTCCGTCTGGGTATTATACGAATATAATCCATAAATGTATTTTATGTGTGACTTAATGTGATTTTTTACATTTCTATGATGATGAAGATCGAGTCATTCTCTCAACTTCCACGACTGGTCAAAACTATCCTACGGCAGGGACGGATGTAAGGGGGCCCGGTCAGGGACGGATCCAGAATTGGATCCAAGACCGGGCTACAAAATTTCAAATCGGGCTAATACGTGAAAAAAAAAAAATTTACACATGAAAATTGTTG
>CAIGRR010178419.1:0-10729 GCA_903798365.1 Fraxinus sp. 1973-6204 | reverse complement strand
TTGTTTTGCCTGAGCTTAATAGATTGAGAGAGTTCGGCGAAGAAAACATGACCCATTTCTTGGTAGTTGGCAGTACAACTCCGTCTCCTAATCAGAGTAACGCGTCTTTAACGCAGGTCAGTTGCTGATACATTTCAAGAATTTGAAATTTTTTAAGCCATTTCGAGGGTTACCTACTACTCTGAAAGTAACTCTAAATATTTTTTTTTTTTTTAAATACTGTTCTAAGTATTCGGAGTGTTGAATATTTTGCCCCATGGCTGAAAGAAACTGTCAATACAGAGCAAATCCATGCTAGTATTTGAGTAATGATTTAAGCTACTCATTGGAAACAGTGTATAAAACTTCCATGAGTTTTTGATGAATGCAGAAATGATTGAAATAATCTGCGGATGCTTATGCAGGAAATCATGAGCGACCCTCGAGAACATTCTGGATCGAACAGCTCGAAAGGCAATTTAACTTCAGCATCTCTGCCAGAATAGCTATCAGTTATTCTTCATCTCATTCGATTCAATGGAAAAACTGATTGAATCTGGCAGCGGACGACGAAAGTTATCATGTGAAACAATCCAAGTAATCTTAACAGTTTTGTCGTTCATTCTACTTGGGCTATTTTTACCAAGCAAGTTCGTAATTATGATAGAACGAGTGAGCTCGGGCCATAGAGGGCTCTGAAGCTCATCATTGTACAGTTTTTAGCTGACAAGACATACAGCAATCTTGTTCATGTAGAATGTCTCTGCTTTGTCTTTATCAATGGGAGATGTATATTGTAATTAATATTACCCATAATGTTCGTGGAATCATATGCTGTTCACTCCATGGATGCCCAAACGTTTCACACCACTCATCTAATTCAATATTGTTTAGTACAACTGAGAAAAGTTTCAACTTAATTTCCTAAATCCCATTTAGTGGGATCCTATCGACGTACCAAACATGCCAAAATGGTTTTAGCTGCTTAAAACACTTAACTTTATATCCACGAATCCCCAATTTGATCAAGAAGCTTTTGTAGGTTGTTTACTCTTTTCTGAATCAATCTTCTCCTTTAGAGCTTCCCACTGTGAATGTAAAACCTAGAATCCAAGCTTTAGTGGCATGGGTCTCATAGAGTAAGAGCATAATTCAAGAAAAATCAATTCAAAATTGAAGGGGAGATTATCTAATTCGCATCCAGATGCCAACACTCCAAACCTCCAGAAGTGGCGTTACTTCACAACATATACATTACAGAAAGGCCCTTTAGCACATTAATGGAAGCTCGGGAACAAACCACGGTAATAGAAACTCGAATTTCAATCCCATTATTTTGGTTAATCTCTCGCCAAAAAGCATCAAAATATATTTGTTTAGCCAGAAATATTCAAAGAAAAGAGAAATATAAACATCTCAAATCAGATAATTTGGATACTTCGTGCAATAATACAACAGCATTATCATTTGAAATGGCAAACGCTGCAAACGCATGTATTGTACGCGCTACACGTTTCACCAACTTGGAAGAAATCAAATAAAAAAATTGCAACTTCAATAAATGCGGAAGAAGATAGTTGACGGGTTGAAGGAATTTACAGTGGGGATTTTAGAGTAGCATAACTTCCGAAGCAGATAATCAGCGCCCGGTCGAAGGGTGGTGTCTTCGTTTTCATCATCATCAAATGCGAACAGAACTGAAGAGTTCAATAAAATCCCCCTAACTCCGCCTATTTCCCTCTTCTGTATTTTTTGCTTCAGAATTGAAGTCTCTTTCCCAATATAGTGTGTATATAATATGTGTATCTATCTCTGTCAAAAGTTCATGGACATAGAAATGCGTACTTCATACGATGGAAATTTTGCAGATGCCAAGGCGCCTCTTCTCTGTTGTTTGTGTTTTGGGTAATTGGCGCAAAATGTTCTTTCCTTTGACAAGTTTTGTGTAAAACGTTCATACCTTTCTTTTTTTATGCAAAACGTTCCTACCTTTCACATTTTTGGCGCAGAACATCATTTTCCCCAATTCTTGATCATTTTACCCTCCAATTTAAGTAAAACAAAAAACAAAAATAAAGAAAATAAAGAATAAGTTGCAATATGTTCCTAAACTTTTTTAAAAATGCAAATCAGTCCAAAAAAGCCCATTCACTTCACATTCATTCTTGGGGTTATTCAAGTATTTGCAGACAGAGCTTTTGAAACGCAGGCAAAGGTGAATCTGAGTCGTTGAGCTTCTTCACAATGTGGGCAATTATTTTTGTCAAGTGGGTCGCGCAGGGATCCGAGTGTGCGGCGCAAAGAACAGCAAGGAGACGGAGGCTCTCCTTCTTCACGGCAGGTTTCGAATCATTGAAAGTTTAGATAGAGAGTTGATGATTTTCNTTTTGTCAAGTGGGTCGCGCAGGGATCCGAGTGTGCGGCGCAAAGAACAGCAAGGAGACGGAGGCTCTCCTTCTTCACGGCAGGTTTCGAATCATTGAAAGTTTAAATAGAGAGTTGATGATTTTCTACTTCAATTCAACCATGGTTAAATGGGATGATAAAGAAGATGAAGATGAAGCAGAAGATGATCTTGAAGGGGTTGCTTAGATAGGGGATTTTGTGGGGTTTAAGAATCTCTGTGAACTCATTTTGAAATCTTGATAAAAGAATTAACCAAAAATGTTTCATGAATTAATTCAGTTTGATGGTGTGTTGTTTGGAGTGAATTGGGGTCATATTTCGTGTCGTTGGGACCTGGGCAGACAGTTCGTGGTGGTCAGCGACCATGACGGTGGCCGGAGGAGAGATTTTCGACAGATTGCAAAATTTCGATTGACTGATTTTGATGCATGATTTTGGGCGTATAAGTGGATGAAATAGGGAGTTCCTGAGTGGAAATTGTAGAGGATGTTGAGGAGATTAAGTTGGTGGTGATAACCGACGATTTTGGTGACCAGAATGAGGTGAAAATTGGGTCATAATCAGCGGCTAGGAGCTCCCGACGATTTTTTTTTTTAATATTTTTATAAGTTTTGGACTTATTTGCATTTTTAGAAAAGTTTAGGAGTAAGATTGCAATTTCTTCTTTATTTTTCTTTATTTTTCTTTTTTATTTTATTTAAATTGGAGGGTAAAATGGTCAAAAATTTGGGAAAATGACGTTATGTGCCAAAAATGTGAAAGGTATGGACTTTTTGCGTCAAAAAACGAAATGTATGGACGTTTTGCGCCAATTACCCTTTGTTTTTTCAAATAATATCCAGTTCCAACTGAAGTCCTCAAAGACGACATTATGCTATGCCACAGCCCACGAAGGTGTAGGACCCGCAAGATTTGTTGCGGTACCAACGGGAGAATTTCACAATTGGTAAATAAGTATTTATAGTTTAATGTCATTAAAGACCTAACCTGCATATGTAACGGAAGATTGATTATTGATTTGTCATTATTTATAAAATGTTGAACCCCAATCTTGAAGGTCCCTACCGCTCCGCCCCTAGAGCATCATGGAGGAAGTAAATCGCGGGATGTGCCTCAGCAGGTCAAGGTACAAGAGCTGTTATACTGGTGCTCACAAAAAGTCCAATTCCAAATTTTGTTAGAGGCAGGAATCGAACCCTCACACTGCGACTGTCAACTCAGTTGAGACTACCTCACTCGTGTCCTTTGCATCACTGAACTATACCCCGGAGGACAATTTGTCATTATTTATAGGTTAAATATGAACTTGTTACTTGAATAATGACTAAAGGACCAATAGGAGATTGTTTGATGATCAATTTGATCTTTTCTTTCTTTGTTTCCTTTTTTTTTTTAGATTGAATAGGCGCTTGTTGCTTGGATAATAAATTAAGGCCCAATAGAGTAATTTTCCTAGTGATGAATAATAAAAAATGTCATGTAACACATTTTAGTGCCGGAAACCTAAATAGAACCTTGTTAAAAATCTTTTCGTTGTCGTTGATGATCAATTTTGTTGCTTCATAAAATATACTGTCAAATGCTACACGTTCATGATCGATTAATTTTTTTAAATTTATCGAACAACTTAAATAACTGTGATTGTTTGACAAGTAGAAGTCGAGGCTCAATATGCTATTACAAACCATGCATATATCACATAGAGACAGTAGTCTTAATTTGATGGAACCAAATAAACTAACAATAAAAACATTAGATTACTCGTTCACATACGCACCGAACACTCATCTTCACGCCTCAAATGTCGTAGTCCACATGGTAACAAAATTTCATAATCTCCTAACTTCCCAGTTCCCAATATAAGGATTGTGAAGATTTTCTTGTAGTACGGAATTTTATTTCGACTTGTAGCTTATTCCCTTTCTTTACAATCTCATTATAATTTAAATGTCAAAGTCAAAATCTAATTTTAATCATATTTTTGTAAGATTAATAACTACTACACGCACGTATCCATTACTCATTTTCATTTTTATCAACAATAATTTCAACACCTTATACTGAAAATCCAAACAAGTATGAGATGTTGTCTCACAACTTTATATTAGCTTTTATTTTATATGGAATTAGCTTTATAAAAGCAAAATTAACCTTTTTATCGTGATTTGGTTGATATTTAGATTCATATTTCAACGTGTAAGGTTTTATATTTCATTACTAAAAAAGTTAAGAGATGTTTCATAATTACTGAAATATTGACACTAAAAAAAGCTAAGAGATGTTTCTCAAATTATTTTAAACGGTTTGGTTTACATTTGGTTTTTTTTTTTTTTTAAAAAAAAACCCTTTTAAAAAAAATAGATAAACCATTGATTTTGGATGAGCGCGTGGGCGCGCGTGGGCTCGGATCGTTCGCTCGCCCACGAGCCACTCCTCAAAAAACGAGCCGAGCGGACTGGCTCACCTAGCGAGCCGCATGTTCGGCTCGGGCTCGTCTTTTGATGAGTCCGAGCGGTTCACGGTCGCTTTGTTACGAGCCGACGAGTCGTTCGACTCGATTGCCACCTCTATTCCCAATTAAATAATAAATATCACTTATTTAATACGTGTCTATTAAATAATTGTGGAAGTACCGAGTAATCCGTACTGATGCTACAAAAAATCGCACCTGATGCAATCCGAGCTTGACGACTGAAAAAGAGCACGAGCAAAGTCTTCTGACACCTGAAACAAAGGCGTCGAGGTAGGTCCTCGTCGCCCCTCCGATGCTTAAGTTAGACAGGGAAGAGAGAGAAAATACGCTATGAATTGTATGTCAAAAACGTACCTGATTAATGGGTGAGAACAGAGTATTTATAGTGGTAGGTGGAGCGATTATGGTAAGATTCTTGTCCTTATTTTCCGGAGTGNCCTGAAACAAAAGCGTCGAGGTGTGTCCTCGTCGCCCCTTCGATGCTTAAGTCAGAAAGAGAATATGAAGACAATTTATGTTGTAGATTGTATATGAAAACGTACCTGATTAATGAATGAGAACAAAGTATTTATAGTGGTAGGTGGAGCGATTATGGTAGGATTCATGTCCTTATTTTCCGAAGTGATTATAGGGATGGGTTTTGGAATGTTACTATAAGTCTAATCTTACCATAAGTATAATCTTACCATAAGAGAGGTGTTGCCCAATATAGGACTCCTTGTTGACCTAGAACTTGCGGATGATTGCAGCGGGATGAGGCCATGTCGTCGTTTAGAGATGGAGGGGGTTTGAAGCGTGGAAGGGCGTTGGCCTCGAGCGTCATGACCGAGCTCGAGCACTATTCAACCCCGAAGAGGCCAATTCTCGATTGAGCCCAAAGTACGAGGGGGTTCCTAGAGAATTGTGTTCGGGTTTATACGAAGACGGGACCATCACCTATAAATTGGGAAAATGTTATAGGTTAATGTTCGGGCTCGGTGTGATTGGAAATCAACCACATCACGTACTATTGGAGTATTAGAATTTTTTAATATTATCAGAATACTAATCAAAGAAGTCTAATTACTAGAACTAAAAATATAATAGTTAATAAAATTAAGTCGATGAACATCTCAGCTTAGCTAGTAGCTTCCATAAAGGAAGAGTATAAAATTAAGTCTACGCTTACCTCATGTTTATAAATTATTTAAATATTCAAATCACTTTGTATTTATACTGATCGAATGACTTACAAATAGTAGTCATTTCAATATATTTAAAATTTATATATGATTTTTAAAGAGGAATAATAGTGAATCCATCAAAATTCGTAAACAATAATGAGTTATAATTATGAATATGTATTTAAAATTAATATTTAATTTTAACTAAATTTTATTTATTTCTGAACAAGATGTAAATTGTGGGCCGCTTTAATTTATTATCCTGAGAAATGTTTGCAAATTGAACAGCTATAGTACAAGTTGTAAATGATGTCGAATTTGCCAGTTCACCACTAGCTGAGGTTAATATTCTGCCACTCTTCCTTTACGTGGGCCAATTGGGCCGATTATATACTTGGGTTTTGTTCTTATTTTATTGTATTTTTGAAAGTCCATTTGTGCAATGGGTCCAGCCCATTCCTTTACCTTAATTGAATGTTGCAACATTGGACCCCCATCCTTCTGCTCGAACATCAATTTTCTTCTCAAATTTAAGAAAGAGCAAGTTGGTCCTCAAATTTTAATTTAGTTGTACAATTTGTCTCATCGTGACGAAATTGTCCAAAACTCTCTTTAAGTTTTCGACTAGCTCTCCCACCACCAACTCTATGAAGTTAGCTTATGTTCTCCAACTCTAGTTTAACATAGAAATTCGAAGTGATGTGTTTTCACGAGGGTCATGTGATGATTTAATAAAACTATTGATGGTTTTTGCTGTTAAGGTCCAATTTATTCCTTTTAAAGGTTGAGAACTAAATTGCTACACGATCAATATGTAGAGGCCTGATATTGCAATTTTCCCTATTAAACAATACAACTAGAGATTGCTAAGATAGTATCTTTCATTCGATTAAGAATAATAATTTAAGTATGTGACAATTCTTTTTCTTTATTTTATTAGTTGATCATCTTCTCAATTTACGTTTTAAAGATAACCTGTCGAAAGCTAACTTAAGAGTTAAGACACGCATTCATTTTAAAGTATTCAATTCTTTAGAAATTATAGAAAATTGCATCATTGGTCCCATCTCTTCTCGCTTGAATAGCAAGTTAGTTCTCAACCCTTTGGTGTGATCTGCCACCAACAACAATAACTATCCAACACTCTCTTCAATTATCACGTGACTCTTACATTTCCAACTTTTGAAGGTAGCTTTTATAAAATTGGATGAATCTAGAAATTTTAAGCGATATATGTTTTTCCAGGAGGTCACATGACGACTTAACATATTTAATGATTCGTCGAGATTAATTGTGCAATTATAATAAAGATTTGAGGACCAACCTGCTTTAATAGTTGAAAACTAACTTACCGTTCAAATAATAAGATGGAGACTGATGAGTGGACGTTGTACATTTATTTAGAGCGTCTTTACTTAATTATCTATGGTGAATTAAAGGTAAAACCTCAATTTGGATGCACTTGGATAAAATTGATGAGAAATAGGTGAAATTGGAGCTTAATTATGATTGATTCAGAGCAATTGATTATCAATTGAATTGCAAGTGATCAATTAGAAGTATTAAGAGGTGAATCACAAGTTTGGGAGCTAAATTCAACAATTGAAAAGTTTGAGAACTAAATATCAAACTATTAAAACTAGTATCGGATCGATAATTAATGATTTTGGAATGTGGACGACTAAATTATGAAGAATTAAAGTCGAAGAACCTTCCATATATTATTTGAGAACATGAAAATGAAAATGAAAACCAAAACTGTGATTTGTGTATCAAAATGGAATAAAGCTATTTGTACAAAAAAGTTTGACAAAAACCTTGACAAAATGCAAGGTGACGCCCCCCTATTAGTGGGGCGCCTGACGCGGTGGGGACCGTGGCAGGCGCCCCACCAATAGGGGGGCGACACCTTGCATTTTGTCAAGATTTTTGTCAAATTTTTTTGTAAGCCTAGCATGGTTCATCAAAATGGGCAGAATAAATTCAGTCAATTCTGTCGCGATCACACCATTTTGGTAAGATTGCATGTAAATTTCGATATGTGATGCGATATACCCACTATACTTTACATAAGATTTTTATGAATGTTCTTGCGTTTTAATTCTTTTTTGCATCTTCGCATGTGTGAGCTTCACATATCTTTATGAAAGATACGTGAAGCTCGCATGCGATGATATCATTAATTCTACTGATAGAGGTTATTAAACAAATTAGGAAAATTTGCGATTCTTGTATTTGTCGATTGTTTCAAGTTTTATAAACCCTTTCAACTAATTATATAAATTAGTCAACTTAGTATAAATTTATATTGTTGTTCGATTAAAGCTGACATTAAGGGTGTGTTTGATTGCATTTATTTTTCATGAAAAATGTCAATTTTCCACCTAAACTCATAAATTGAAGAGTGTTTGATTGCTATTTTTTTCTATGAAAAATATTTTCTAACTTTTAAAAATATGCCTATTTTTCCTTGTTTTTAAGGAAAACATTTTCTTTGGGGGGAGTAGGTGTTTGTTTTCTTCAAAACAAGGAAAATATTGTCTTTTCTAGGATATATTTTTCATACCAATCAAACACATCCTAATTAAAACTAGATTAATTACTTAATCCTCGTGATAATGATATTTTATTCACTACTTTATTAATTTACTATAATACCGTGCACTTCCTGAATTTCGTCTATCAGGGACCAATTGTGCAATTTTTCCCATCAAGTGACATAAGTTTTTTTAAGATATTTTTATTCATCCCAACAATAATATGTCTTGAGAAGTGCAGGCAAATTTTATAAATTTACATAACCATATTTTCTCTATTTTGTTTAGTTCGTCCTAATTAAAAAATTCAATAAAATAAGATTATTTGCAATCACAAATAAATATGTTAATTTTAGCAACAATAATATGTCTTGAGAAGTGCAGGCAAATTTTATAATTTTACATAACCATATTTTCTCTATTTTGTTTAGTTCGTCATAATTAAAAAATTCAATAAAATAAGATTATTTGCAATCACAAATAATATGTTCATTTTAGTTTTCATCTATTTTTTGTTTTGTTTTCGAGAACGAGAATCTATATACGACATAGTCCTCTCTAACATTTTATCAAGATCACATCATTTTGTGTACGGGCTTTTCAATAATTGCGCAAGACAATCCAACTACTCAAGTAGTTTTTTTTTTTCTTGATTTACATTTTAAAGTTAAAAAATTCAACAATAATTATCGTTCCTAATTCTCAATACACACAAGATAATATTGCTATATACTAAGGACTAAGGTTACAAGATCCATATACCTAAGTATTAGTAGGTCATCCAACATGATGGTTTCGATTTGATCTCCTCAAATCAAATAAACAACGTTTTTAGGTTTTGTTTGGTAGCTTGCACTCTTCCACAAGCACATACGTGTATGTATGTAGTCCACAAACCCCCAAATTTACAACAATATTTAAAGTTTTTTTTTAATATAGTACTTCTTGAGAGCTTTGAATATCAATATTGACCAGATTTAGGGGGTGCACATGACGTGGGGTGGGGTGGGGTGGGGTGGGGTGGGGCGGGGCGGGGCGGGTATAGAACATATTTGACACGATAAATTGAACAATATACAAAACAAAAGCACGTAAAATATTATCTCATTTTACTTTTTGATCTATCAAAATTTTAGGTACGAGTTTTAATTACTCGTACAAAAATCACATTCTTGAAAAATTTGTGTACGAAGAAAAGGTACCATATTTTGTGAACTATATCTGCACTTTAAAGTACCGAATAATATTAATAAAAACTAAATTTTTGTCAATTATACTATCCATTATAATGGATGAAAAATAAATGTATGGAAACTTTCCACCTCGTGCGCCATCCAAAGAATAAAACTTTCCTTTTACATTTTTTTTTTTTTGGATAACCAGGTATCCCAATTTAGCTAGACTAAATCCTGGTCCTCTAGCCACTGACCCCTCAGCGACTTGAGGAGGTAAACTGCGGGTTATGCCTTTGTTGACTCCCAGGTTCCTGCACTGCTTATACTCCTGGCCCCAATAGAGCTTTCATCACTCCTTTCAGTATATCTTGCCTTCGAAATAAATCCCCATTCCAAGATTGCTGCCTTCAGGATTCGAACTCTCCACCCTAGGGTTGCAAGCCCACAAATGCAATTGTTCCACCAACTCGGATGTGCCCCGGGGGGCCTTTTNTTATACTCCTGACCCCAAGAGAGCTCTCCTCACTCCTTCTACTATAGCTTGCCTTCGAGATAAATCCCTCTTTCAAGATTGCTGCCTTCAGGATTCGAACTCTCCACCCTAGGGTTGCAAGCCCACAAATGCAATTGTTCCACCAACTCGGATGTGCCCCGGGGGGCCTTTTACATTTTATTTTTGTTTGTGGGGGTGGTGGTTCTTTCACCAAAACCAAACCCCATTAAATTCATCGATGGATAAGTTTAACTCTGAATATTTGAATTAAATTTATTATCCATCAATAAATAGATGTGTTCCATCTTCAGCGCTAAGAACCTTAGTATACCATTTCTCTATATAATATATACAAAATGTGTTTTGGCTAGGGTTAGGTAACTTAAGTTACATCTTGTCACTACCTATTCACCAAATATCCCCACAGTCTCGTATGCATGTGTGTCTATATATAGAGAGAATCAAGTGAGAGAAAGAGCAACATTTCTTTGTTTTCAAGCTTT